>JBBPOE010000039.1:0-79875 GCA_038091295.1 Tylopilus felleus | reverse complement strand
TTTGGGAGATCATGTGTGGCGCTGTCAACTGGGCATTTGAGCGAAAAATTGGGTGACGCCAAGCTAAAGAAGCCCGCAGGAGACGCACTCACGATCTTTGCCGAGAAAACGTCCTTGCAGTTTGTGCTCAATCAAGGTAGGACATGCTATCCGTCCAATGTGGTCATTGAGGACTTAGATAGGTCGATCTAGCATATGAGCCATTAGGCAAACAGAAAGCGCCGAAAGTTCTCGCCGATGCGTTGACTTGGGTGGATTCAGCAGTCCTCGAGTTTGGAACTGCTGGACTCTCGCTTCGTAACCTAATCGAATTCCTCAAGACTGCCTTGAAGAACTCCAATGCCGCAGTGCGCACCAGTGCAACTAAGACCCTTGTCACGGTAAAACTTTTTGCGGGAGCGGGTACGTCTTCATTTCGTTACCCTCCACGTCACCACTTTTCAATTTGGATCACAAATAGGAATCAAAGACTTCTTGGAAGATATCAACCCACAGCTTCTAGGGACCATCCAGAGCGAATTTGATAAGGTTGAAGGCACTCCGGCGCCTCAGCCGAACCGAACGTCTGCCGATGTTGTTGCGACGGCTCCGACATCCGCCGCAGGAGGCAAAGGCACCGTGGACCCATTGGAGGACCTATTCCCCAGAGTCGAGGTTGACGGGCTGCTCAAGGGCACTACTATCCTCGCTGATGCAAAGAACGATGCGTGGAAGACAAAGAAAGAAGCCTTGGAGACATTGCAGGCGATCCTAGACCAAGGTGCTAACAAGCGATTGAAACCAACGATGGGCGACATTGCGCAGGTGTTGAAAGCCCGAGTAGCCGATACCAACAAAGCAGTTCAATCTCTCGCTCTCGACATCGTCGCACGCGTCGCCTCGGGCATGGGAAAGCCCTTCGACAAGTACACAAAGTTGTTCGTAGTCCCAGTGGCGACAGTGCTTTCCGACCAGAAAGCACCCATCAGAGCAGCTGCCATCCAAAGCTTGACAGCAATAGCAAACGCCTGTGAGGGCATAGATTCCATGGTCCACTTCCTTGGTACTGCGCTTGAAGCGACGAATCCTACTCAGCGGGCATCACTCTTGGGATGGATTTCCGATTATCTGAAGGAGAACCCCCCTTCGTCCCCGCTTGACCTGAGCAATTGGGCTGGCACAGTGGTATCCTGCTTGGACGATCGCAACGCCGATGTTAGGAAAGGCGCTCAAGCCCTCCTCCCGTCCTTGGTCACGTTTGTTGGGTTCGACAAGGTCATGGCGCATACGAACGCCCTCAAGCCAGCATCTCGCAAAACAGCCATCCCGCTCATTCAAGCTGCCAAGGAATTGGCTACACCTCCATCAACCTCTGCTCCGCCGGCCAAACCAACTCCAAAGACTCCAGTCACCACTGCTGCACCTACACGGTCCCCAACTCCTCCACCCTCTCCACAACCTGTAGCCCCTACGTCGTCTGCAATTCCAAGTAAAGCCACTGGTGTCCGGAGGAAGTTGCCACAGGGTACAGCCAGACCAGAATCAAGAGAGGAGACCGTAGAAGAACCTTCGAATGCGATCAAAGTGCCAGGGAAATTTGGGCTGAAACGACCAGGTGTCGCTGCTCCTCCCGCAAAGGCGACTACTCCAGCTGCATTAGCTTCTCTTCCTTTCTCCAGCATGAACATGGAAGCGAAACGTGCGAGGTTGGCAAAGGACATTCAGAAATGGATTAATGAAGCTGGACCAACGCGCAAGGACCTCGCAGACCTATTGCAACATCAAATGGAGCCACACGTATCTAAAGAACTAGTTGGCCAGCTCTTCAGCCATGACCACAACGCGGTCAACGATCACGTTTCTGGTCTCTCCACCATGCAAGAGTTTTTCTTGGCTGCTGCGTCAGGGGACGATAAATACGGAGTTCCGGTCGACGATATGCGTGCAGTTGGCTTGGCATGTTCCGACCTTGCGCTGAAATACGTTTCTATCAAAGCTCACGAACCACAGTCAAACCTTGCCTCAAGGTGCCTGGACGTTGTAGAAGCACTCGTGTCCTTTTTACGCAGCATCGATGCTCAGTTTGAGGATTCAGAAGCAATGTGTTTCGTCCCGACATTCATCTACAAGGTAAGTAGTAATTGAAATATTCGATCTTATGAACATTGTCGAGGTTTCCTCCCCAGCTTGGCGATGCACGCGAGCCTGTGCGCGTACGTGTCCAAAATATCATGCAATCCCTGCCGAAAGTCTACGCATATAGTCGGATTTTCGACTTGCTGCTAGAACATGGTCTGAAAGCCAAGGTGGCAAAAACAAGGCAAGGTGCACTAGACGAACTGGCGAACTTGTTGAAACGTAACGGAATGGGTGCATGTAATCAGCCCAGCAAAGCGTTCTCTGTCATCGGATCGATGATCGCCGACAAAGACTCCGCTGTCCGCAAGTCTGCATTGTCTGTGCTCAGGTATGTCAGTCACTGGTATGGCATGGGTTGTCGGTCAACGCGTCATTTACAGTGAAGTCTATGTACTCGTTGGTGAGAAGGTATGGACCTTGGTTGGACCCCTTTCTCCCAAAGATAAGACACAACTCGAAGAGCGTCTTCGACGAGTTGCAGGCCCAAGCAGCCCTGATAAGCAAGAACATCAAAATGCTGCACCTACCCCGCAGGTGGCTCGGCTTGCAAACACCGGTTCGCGACCAGAATCACCGTCTATCGGGAAACCTGGTGGAATACCACGCTCTACGAGTCCTGCTGCCTCCGCGGTATCTCGCATTGCACGACCTGTCTCCCCTGCATCACTGAAAACTACTGCACGATCATCTTCTCCACTTCGTGGAGCTCCCAAGCTACCCAATCCCACTGGTATTGCCGTGCCGTCCGCACCAGGCACTTCTGGAATTCCATCAGCTACACCGGCATCTGGTTTGCGTCCTAAAAGCATGCTCCCCTCTCGCCTGGTACAGCCACGGTCTGTGGCCCGCCCCCCTGCTTCCGCGTTAGCTAGCAACGCTGCACTACGACCAGCTGAGGAACCATCCGAACTGCCATATGTGGGCCGAACCAATGGAACTCGGTCGACAGAAACCCCTCCCCTTCTATCCAGTGATACCATCGACACTCTGGTGGAGTCGGCTCCCTACGACGACGGCCCTGCCAATGCCGCGAACGACATCACGATAACGATCTCAAGTATACTCAGTAGCGATCCGGCACGTAGTGTTGATGCACTCAAGAAGATACAGAAGATATTTATGACAAAACCCGAGGACGGACACGCTTCACCGGAATACAGGGACCTTGCAGAGCATACCGAAGGTCTGATTGAGACGATCACATTGCAAATGACCCATGTGTTCGAGAGACCAGATGAATTGCTACTTGACGAAAATTTCCGGCTTGCCAAGCACCTCATTCAAACCCTCAATACCTTTTGCGACCACACATTCCTGGCGGAGTCGTTGACCGTAGAAATCCTTCTGCCCTTACTTGAAGAACTCACCCTACGGCTCCTGGAGACAGACGAAAGCATTGTTAGCAAGGTCAAGGATTTGTCACGATTCATAAACATGATAATTTTGCGCCTATTTGCGACTGGCCGAAAAATGACCGTCTTTCGGTCAGTTTGCCCTCATGTTCAATGGGACCAAATGCTGAAAACGTTTGAAGTTCCTTGTTTTCCCTGCTCTTGCAGATCATCAAGCCCTTCCCTGGTAACGGCACTCTACTCGATTCGAAAGAATCGCGGGTTGCCGAACTCGTTCTTAAATGCGTATGGAAGCTTGCGCGGAACATTCCGCAGGACCTCAAGGAGCAAAAATTGGATCCGGTTGAGCTCCTTCCTGCGGTGGAACATTTCCTACAATCTGTTCCTCCCAACGAATGGCGAGCGAGAGCGACCAATAAGGTTCCCTGTGGAGACATGCCGTTGAGGACCATCAAAGTCATCATTCAACATGTTGTTGGTATGTGGTGGCATCCCACGCTATTGTACTATGTTGATTTCCTAACAATGCTGCGCAGCTCACTATGGAGATGAGTCCTACGACATTCTGTCAGCTTCGTTCGATGATCCGTCGGCTACCATCGTATACCCCTACGTGTACCGTATCCTGAACTCTGTTTCAAAATCCGCGGACCCTACAGCAATGGCCAGTGGGAGCCCACAAGATCCTATCAGTCGGCCATATTCGGTCGCTTCCAGTCGACCCATTTCTCCGACGGGGTCGACATCGGCTAACCACCGCCGATCCTCACCTAGTCATCGGACCAGTCCAAGCGTGTCGTCAAACAATGGCTTTTCACCTCCTGTAGAAGAACCGGATCCAGATGCGCAGCTCATCACCATCATTAATCACATTTCCAGTGAAACGACTGGAGCAATGCACAAGGAGGGCATCACAGAACTGCATCATTTCTTGAAGAACTATCCACAGAAACGACCCAAGGTAGAGAAGCTTCTGGAAACCACTGGACCGGCATTCCGGAAGTACATCAACCGTGCGCTAGCCAGTCGGGCTGCGGAGGATCTAGAAAGAACGGTGGCCGTTTCAAGTACCCTTTCCAGTATGTCACATTCCGTGTACCGTCAACGCTATGCTCACAGCTGATGGCAGAACTCGAAGCCAATGGGGATGAGCCAAACCCGAGCTCACCTGTGACCCGGGAAAGTGGGAGTGCTCCACGATCGCCCCTGTGTGCACCGGATCCTCCGGCAGAGGACAGGCTTCACAAGCTGCATGACATCTTCCAGTACAAGCGGGCCAGCGTGACGAGCAATGGTTCCTCTGGCGGTGCGCCTCGACCGCGTCCATCTCTTGATTCTTGAATAATGATCGTTATGACTCACATTTTCATGATCTCGCTTCGCCTGACATCTTGTACAATATGCACCACATGGAATGAGAGTAGAAGTAATAATAATAGCGCACAACTTGCCGAGTGATGAGCTGTCGAATTTGTCCGTGTTGACTCGAAGACGATCTTGAGCGTGCCAAATTCGTGACGCCTCTCTTCTTCATGTACTTTCTCACATAACACCCTCGTACGACACTTTCCAAAATGCCGAAAGTCACTTATGAAGCAGCTCTCATGTTCTGGAGGGTCATAACCCAGATATTCTTCAGAGAGATACGCCCTCGCGGCGCTTTTAACATCCCCCGTGATGACCCCATCATCTTTGTCGGCGCCCCGCATCATAACCAGGTATGTCTCTCCATTCCTTGTATGGTTGCACATCCAGACCATCCCTACAGTTCCTTGATCCTCTCCTCATGTGCCTCGAAGTGTTCAGGGAAACTCGTCGTCGAGTCGCATTCCTAACCGCAGCGAAAAGCCTGAAGCGCAAGGCTGTTGGCTTCTTTGCCCGCCAGATGGATAGCAGTAAGCATTCCTCATCTTTCGAGGCTTTTACTGGACTCTCAGGCTTTGTACAGTACCTGTAGCTCGGGCGGCTGACGAAGCCAAGCCTGGAACTGGCCTCATTTCTTTGTCGCCGGACGATCCGTGTCTTGTCATCGGAGAGGGAACACGTTTCAAGTCCGAGTTTAAGCCAAGGATGCAAATTATGTTGTCGAAATCCCTCAACTCTGCCACGGCCGAAGTGGTGGAAATCTTATCGGACACGCAACTCCGAATCAAGAAAGAGTTTGGAGGCGAGACAGGAAAAAAAACGGCACGCATCAGAGAAAAGCTAGCGGAAGCCAAGGAACAGGGACAAAATGGGCTAGCTTTCAAGACGCTTCCCTTCATCGACCAGCAGGAGATGTATCGCGGAGTCTACCAAAGGTTGAAAGAAGGGGGTTGTATCGGGATCTTCCCTGAAGGTCAGCTTCAGTGATTCCTCAAGTTGTTATGAACGGTTGACACGGCTTTTAGGCGGAAGTCACGACCGCGCAGACTTACTTCCCCTTAAAGCCGGCGTTTCCATCATGGCTCTCGGAGCGATGGCCAACGATCCAAGTGTCAAAGTCAAGATTGTGCCAGTCGGTCTTTATTATTTCCATGCCCATCGCTTCCGTTCTCGTGCTGTTGTTGAATTCGGGACCGCACTGGACGTGCCGGCGGAGTTGGTTGAAATGTTCAAAGAGGGTGGCTCTCGCAAACGTGAGGCAGTTGCCAAATTCCTCGACTTGATCTATGATGGTCTCAAGACCGTGACCATCAGAGCGCCCGACTATGACACTCTCATGGTATGATCCTTTTACACGTACGTCTCTTTTCCTGCTGACACACGTCTCGTAGCTCATACAAGCTGTTCGGAGACTTTACAAGACCCCTGGTCAACATCTCACCTTGGGTCAAGTAGTCGAACTAAATCGACGTTTCCTGGAGGGTTATACACATTTCAAGGATGAACCACGTGTCCAGAAGCTCAGGAGTGACGTATTGAAGTATAATCGTCTGTTACGAGACCTAGGTCTACGCGATCACCAGGTACGCTCTGTTCTCATCCGTTTTCTGGCAGCTGCACAAATAACTGCCACAACGTTAGGTACCACGCGCCAAGAAAGCGAGCTGGAAAACCCTTGGTCTCCTTCTCTATCGCCTTGCCTTGTTGATTGTCTGGAGTACCCTGGCGTTGCCTGGTGTAATTCTGAATGGCCCAATGTTTATCGTCGCTTCTATCATCTCGAAAAAGAAGGCGAAAGGTGAGCGAACGCTCAGTATTGACGTTGTAACTCATACTCACTGATGTCAATAGAGGCGCTCGCTGCTTCTGTCGTCAAGGTCGCTGGCCGAGACGTTCTTGCCACTTGGAAGATCTTGATCTCCATGGGCCTTGCCCCTGTTGTGTACACGTTCTATGCAATCCTAGCCACCGTTATCGCTGTAAAAGCCTATGTTTCCTTGTCGCTACAGCTTTGGACGCCGTTCCTTGTAATTTGCGCCGTTCCTTTCATGAACTATGCTGCCCTTAAATTTGGCGAGGCTGGAATGGACGTCTTCAAGTAAGACAAATTTGACTCTGTCTGGACTTGCCAACTTATTGAAACATTCTTCTCTAGATCTCTTCGTCCTCTTGTCGTCGCCCTTATTCCTGGACAGCAACGAGACTTTGATAAATTGAAGGCCATGAGGTTGCGTCTTTCAAACGAAGTGGCAGATGTAATCAACGAATTTGGTCCAAAGATATTCGACGATTTTGATCAGGTATGTTTTCACTGGTAAGGTGGTAGTGCCGCGTTTTTCATCCGGGACAGTTCCGCATTTTGGTGCCAGCGAGTGCGCCCCCGTCCGCTGACCCAGGGATTGGGCGACGAAAGAGCAGCGTGGGACAAGTGGATGCACAAGGAAATCTGCTTATCCATCCTATGGTAAGTAAGCATACGTCATTATGTGGAAATGGGTTTAATGGCCATGTTCGATAGACGTGGATCGATGAACGCCTCTTTGGTTGGAGTCGCACTGCTAAGTCTGGTACTAGCGCATGGGGCGGGAATACACCTAGTCAGGACCACAGCAGGCCAGCAACACCCGCGCTCGACGAATCTGACGAGGAGGATCATGGAGATTATGATCATGTGATCGGTTATCTTCCTGCCTATGAGGATGCATCCCGAAACAACATTCGCAGTCGACAAGGCTCTTATGCCGACCTTCAACGGCTCCGCATGACGTCTGTTCACCAGGCTGGTTCATCCGGTACCTCATCGGGCATACAGACGACAGATAGCCATTCATTGCACATGCGTCCTCGACAGCGCAAAGCGAGCCTTTCCGAACTTGTACCTGTGGAACGCATAGCGACCGTTGACAGACAGGAGACTTTCCCGAATGCAACGGCGGACCTGAACGAGGAGATTAGCAAGCATGATCGCACCTGAACGTTGAACTTTCTGTTATGGTTATGTGTGGAGTTTGTATCAATCGTATGATTTGTCCGTATATACACTGTGAGATCCATCGACAAGGAATGAAAGCGACACCAGGACTTGCCTCCAGTGAATGAAGAAAAAAAAAAAAGGAATGGGAGAAGCTCCTAGTATCAGGCGGGAAGGCCTTGGATCTGAATGTAGGCATTGTCCTGGAGACTTGCCTTGGAGAACTCCATGCCGCATTCTGGATTGGTGCATCTTACCGGTTTCTATTGAGTCAACTTGCCCAACACTATTTGAAAAAAAAAGCGCTTACTTGAGATGTCCTGACGCTTCGTTGAAGAACTAGACATGGCAGGGAGTTTAAGTTGACATTCGATCGCGTGCACGCACGGACTCGCCTGTATTTGAGTGCATCCGCCCTGCTTGGCTTTGAAGGAGCCCAGCGCTTCGGCGCCCAAGTCCATGCACCTGATCTCTCTCTGTGCAAGTCAACTCGCGTGCCATACCTAGTACCCGTTCGTAGAGCGGAGTCAAACACATACCGTCCGATCAGGATACGCGTCCGTCGTGCTGGTGAGGGAGAAACGAACTGTAAAAAAACACGAGCATAGGTGTCAAACAAAGGGCGCCCACTGACGGGATGTGTTTCGTGATCACGTAGATGGGTTTCCCCCGTGATGCCCCACACTTTTCAACGAGAAGATAAGGCTCAGGATCGGGCATGTTTGTGAACAAGGCGTCGATGACCACTGCAGGGGTGTGTCGGGGGAAAAAGATGATGTGCGAAAGCAGAAAAGAGACGGAGACGCGCAACTCGGGTAAACGTGTCTAACTTACTCCTAGTAGCTGTATTTACCAAGAAGATTGTCAGCGGCCAACGATGCCCTAGCGTAAACAGGGTGGCGAGAAACGGATAAGAATATATGTACGAAAATAAAGGATCTGGGGTTATACTTTGGTGTGCCTTCAAGTTGCTAATCGCTGAGAAGTTTTCGAAGCGGGATGCCATGGACGGGAGAAGCATTCACCACCGCATTGTATTCGCATGTAGGGTACGTTGTATGTGAATGGACCTTAGAGAACAGAGTCCTTCCCTGCCGTTAGAACCTCCACCCCAATTTCGGTTATACTATCAGTGTGCGATAAGCCAATGTCGTGTGCCAGAAAAAGGGCCACGTACAGCAAGGTCTCCTCAAACTGTGCACTTCTCTTGCCATCAATGGTAGTCGCGGTCCAGGAGTCGTCCCAGTGTTGCGTGTCCCAATTGGTACCCAAATTAATCATCTGTGTTCACATGAGTAAACCGCAATCACCTCCCTATAGAGCTGCTCACTGGTTCAATGGTAAAACACTAATGGGGTTTATGGTCAACCAAGAAGCGACTTTGAGATATCGGGAAAGAGACTGCTCACCATCCCGGGTTTCATGCTCCCAACTGCTTTGTTTTTAGCATAATGAGGAATATTAGGGGCGGTGTGGAACAGGTCGTTGACACCATGTCCGGTGTAAGTGCGGACTACCGCGCAGTTATTGGCCCTCGCAATCGGTTCACTGCTCCCAGTTAGCGATTGCGAAACATGCGCGACAGGGGGGAAACTGACATGGCTTTTCCAATGTCACGAAACAGTGCCCCTGGTTTGCACACTCTTATTGCTGCATCCAGACACTCCCGCGTCGTTCGAATCAGTTTCGCCGAATCTTCGTCAATGGATCCGACGGGGTATGTAGCATTGAGGTCACTGTGGAAACCTAAGTGACAACCATTACATGTTATGAAATCGAGGACTCGAAAAGAATTACCTTGATAATAGAGCGAGATGTCTGCGGGACAAGTTAGCAAACCAACAACTTGGAAAGTGGGTAGATCAACCAAGATTGACGATATCCCCGTCCCTCAAATTTCGTTGGTCAGGAATGCCGTGGCAGATGACCTCATTAACAGATCTTGGTTTACTTTCGTGAGTAGTCCTTAGAAAAGGCAGATAAATCGCATACGTGCAGACGGATTTCGGGAAATTACGATAACCGAGGGGAGACGGGTATGCATTCCGATCAATGATAGCTTGATGGACGATTGTATCAATTTCATCCGTGGTAATTCCCGGGTGCACGTGAGATGCGGCAAGGTCAAGCACTTCCCGTCCCATCTGGGGGATAGAAAGGGTATGACGTGAGTTAAAATCCAAGGTTAAGGCGTGGGGAAATCGAGATGGCAGGGACCGGGAAGTTGTGACTCGACACTTACACGACACGCGGTTCGCATTTTCTTGATTTCATCCGGACTGAGGATGCGCGGAGGATGTCCCAACAAACGCATTTCGGAGAGAGGAACACCTGGGGGAGTGGTAGTTCGTCGGCGGAAATCCTACAATCGGAGTGGACTTACCGTCATCACGCTGGGCATAGTCTGGTCGTGGTATATGATCGGGAACTTGACGTTTCGGGGAAAGCGGATACACAGGTCGGAGAGTGCCAGAGTAGACGTAGTTGGGGAATGGATTGAAGGTGCCATCTAGACAGAACTATAAACTAGCTACCCCAAGTCGACAGACAGGGCTCACCTGGAGCAGGGCCACGCGCCAGGTCATGAATAATTTTGTGTGTTTTCTGGTCACTTTTGTAAGCAGGTTTATCATGGAGTCGAGCGGGAATGGAATACCCCTGTGCGACGATGGGGATGGATCAACTTGGGATGTATCTGGAATGGTGGGCATACTTACAATTCGCTTTGAAACACTCTTGACCGCAAAAGAAGGAGCCGCGGATGCCTAGCCTAGATCGTGTCAGTAGGATCAACTGATTTGATTGCTCGAAGACGTACTTGTTGCATGTCGGACACTCTAGCCGAGATGGAGGGTTTCCTTGAGGACAATTCGTGCTCTGGCACAGTACGACTGGTTGCGAACTCATCAAGCAAAGGTACTACTTACAAATCTACAGTAACGATACGACTTTGGGTGATGTGGGAATACACGTGATCTTCCTCGGCCGTACAATCCGATGGTAGTAAATCGATCCGAATCCCTCACTCGATCCATATCTGCCTACTCTAGATTGGCCGCACGTATCATGCGTGTTCCAGCGTGTGGTGAGAAGCGTTGGTGTTTCTATCCTAAACCCCAATAAGCAGTGGCTGGCCCAGCCTGGGCGGTCAAAAGTAGGTCGTAGGGTACGTTAGGCTATGTCAGGGGGGGTACACAAGCAACCGCGTCAAGGTATATGACATCCGTTCATATCTTTTGTGCTTCCCGATCGTGCACAGGATTGTTCGCTTACCAGGGTCGAGGGTCCTTCGGATACCGCTCAGGGAATGGAAAACGATTGTCACATTACAAGGATCGCAGAATTCTGAGGATTATCTCGACGACAATTGGGCACTACGTACTTGAAATGAATGTTATGCTAGCATCATTAAAGCGGTGCAAATAGTGGTACTGACTGAATAAAGCGGATTAGTGTCTGATCATCTACTCGGTTTCAAAATCATGCGAGGAGTGCGTAATGAATGGTTATGTGACAGCAGTGCTCGGATTTGTTCAGAAAGGAAGGCAACGGATCACAGATGGGCCGAAGTGCACTGGGGGGGTGAAAATACACGACAGACAAGCGTAGAAAGACGCTGGATGCAGCTCGCAAAATCGTTCCGGCGTGGCACCAGGCCGAGGCCCATTCCCCTGAGCGCGTGGATGTCCAACCAGGGAACAGGCCCGCTCAGTGTCGCCGGGGCTCAAAATCAACTTTGAAGGAGGTCGTGCGGTCGTTTGAAGCTTTCCAGAGCTGCTTAAAATGAGGACGCCCGAAAACCTCAAGGAGAGCAGTTTGGTTAGCGTTGATCCATTGGACGGAAGGTAGACCACGGGTGGTGGTGTACACTCCCTGTGGAAGCTGTTCCTCGTAGACGAGGGTGACAAGGCCGGTGAGGAGACATTGGACGAGGTTCAGGATGTCGCTGATGGGTTGGACTATGAGTCGCTGGGTTGCGAACACGTCGCTGTGGAAGACCATCTGCCATTGGATGCGTCTCTCTGGGGAGAAGAATGAAGAAGCGTGCATGGGGAGTTGGAGCTTCAATTTTGGGCTGAGAGGGAGGCCACTCGGGGAGCGCCAAGGGGAGGGTGCCTCGATGGAAAAGAGCATGCGAGGGTCTGCAGGGGAAGATTCCTGCCAACCATGTTGCTGTATAAGCTGAGACTTTAGGGAGAGAAGCCACTTGTGAGCACGAGCATATGTGGTGCCGAGAGCTTCTGCGGTGGTGAGGGGTATGCCCGTGCGGCGAGCCCAGTCATCCATGTTGCGGACGTCGCTGGAAAAATGGACCTGGGCGGTGGAGGAGGGAGGAGTCTGCATAGTTGTCGGAGAGGGGAGGGTAAGGGATATGGGAGAGGGAATTTATAGGGAGAATACGGAGGGGGGTATGGCCTGCCCTTTACCAGGCGTGTATCGATAGATCAGCGACCTCGAGGACGGGGGGGTGACAGAGAAGGAGGAGGGGGGGGGGTAGGAGGGGGAAGAGAGGGAGCCTTTTGGATGCTGGCGGGCGTGGGTCAGACGCTATAATTGGCGGGTGCGGTGCGATCCCGACCACATAAATGGCCATTTCGACCCCGCGCCGAACGTACAACGTGTTTCGACGACAAGCCGTCCCTTCTTTTTTCGGTCAACTTCTGACACAATTTGTCCACTTTCGGTTAAATGTTACCTTTTTTAACACACAATCCCGCCCCATCGGGCACAGATCCGCGCAAATTACTCCCTCCTCCGCCCTTGACAACGTCTATAACAACATCCAAATCAGGTCAACGTTAGCTTGTCAGTTCACGTGACTTTTATCGTCACTCAATATCACCATGCCCGACGACCCGTCCTTTGACGTATGGGCAACCTATCAGGCCCTTCTTGGCAACAAAGAGGTTCGTCGCGTCCTCTCCTACCACACAATAGACTCACCACGCTAGCTATCTACCCCTCTCGCTGCCATCTTGGCCCTCACCGAGCTGGTCGAGAGGTCCGATGGTATGCCCTTTATCCATCGCCAACCCGCTCCCAGATGACCCTCCTTGCAGCCGGTACCATGTTCGAGCTCGTAAAAGCCCTCAATGATGGTGCCAGAGTATTGAGCCAGCGTTCGCCCAATCCCATCAGCCTCAACGCTGGCTGCGAGCTTTTCATCGCCTTTGTCACCCTATTTCCACACGACTCTGATGTGAGTGGACCCACCTCGATCTAAACATCACTACACCTCCTTCCAAGAGTTTCTCAGACCTCAAGACAGAGCTTGTAAAGCAGGGTCGAAAATATGCCACAGAGGCCCTCACTTATCGTGAAAAAATAGCTGATCTTGCCCTCGGATTCATCAAGGATGACTCCATCGTAAGGGTTCCGCGTGTTTCACTGCATCTCTGCGCTCATTTTATCCGCAAGATCCTCACGCATTCCTATTCAAGAGTCGTCATGAAGACCCTCCTCCGTGCACACGAGAGGAAGCGGATTTCAGTCTATGTCACAGAAGCGAGACCTCGTGGCCTTGGGTTAGGTCTTTTCCCGATCGTCTCGGCTATTTCGTTTTCAAGCCACTGACCCACTCTCAGTCTCCAGACCTACGACGAACTCACTGCAGCCGGAATCCCTTGCACGATCGTACTCGACTCGGCAGTGTCGTACATCATGGACAAGGTCGATTTCATCCTCGTTGGCTCAGAAGCGGTAGTCGAAAGCGGTGGATTGATTAACGCCATTGGCAGTAATCAAATAGCTATCATCGCGAAAGCTGCCAATATCCCATTTTACGCCCTTGCGGAGAGGTTAGTGCCGTGATTCCCACCATGACTCGTGTTGACGCCACCGTTATCATGTTCCTTAAGCTACAAGTTTCATCGATTATTTCCGCTATCGCAATACGATCTCCCAACCCACAATCCCAACATCCTTGCATTCCCCTTGCCGTCCTCTTCCTCAACCCGCCCTGCTCCTCAAAGTGACAACTCCTCAATTAAGACGACTGACGAAAATAAATCAAGGCGCGAATTGCCGAGAACTATGACGCACGAGCAGATGGCATGCCATCCGGATGTAGATTACACAAGGTGATAATCAAATTGTCCGACACGTGCCGTCTTCTGATCCCACGTAGGCCTGATCTCATAACCCTTGTGTTCTCTGACGTCGGTAGTCTCACTCCTGAAGGAGTGAGCCAGTATCTCGTCGGAATGTTTGCGGGATGACCGCATTCCATCGTGGTCTCTTACAGAACTCTCATGTCGTCCTGGATGTATTCTAAGTATGCCACAAATGATTGTTTAATCAGCTGCAGCTATGTTTACGGCGCTGCCTTTTTTCGCTGACTTTATGGAAGTTAATTGACCGCTCTGGAAAAGCAACCTTGCTGTCTCGCTAACGGCGTCTCATGAACACGAATTCAACACGTGTCTTCCTGCCAGAAAACTCGAAAAGGAGGAAGAACCCAGAACGGAGGCTTGTCGAACTGATCAGACTCCGATAAACGGTGCATTCGCTCTAAGAACCTGAGATTAACCGCGAAATCGGCTACCGAAGCGTTTGCTTGCGCAAATTCTGCCATCGCAAATTCAGGTCGTGTGATATATTTTGCGGAAGTTTGCCCTATCGGCAAGGCACTGCAGCAGTCCCACTGACATCTGATTCCGCTCCGCGGTTGGGATACGACCCTAGGAATGTTGATGAAGATTGATCGCAAGGTGGTCGTGTGACCATCGGTATGGTGTCCCGTCAATAAAAATGTGGCTACGACAGTGGGAGCGATAACCACCACCAGCTTCCAAATACCCAGGATCATTTCGCCTCGCTGTCGCCACCCCGCTTCGCTGGGATGCATTCACATCGGGACTCTCCGAAACGGAGACAGTTTTGGCTCTTTCAGTTTTAACTTTTTGACGGACTCCCCCCCCAATGTACGATACAGAACGTGCCGTCCGTCGTTGGACTGAGCCAAAATAGCATTGCCCGAGGAGCGCCGAACGGGTTCCTCGTGCAGCATGCTGTCACATTAATGCAATCGGATGGGTTCAGTGATACTCCAACCAGAATGAACGGACCAATAACGAATGACGCGCAGCAATATCGTGACGATCTGACTTGTCTCGAAATTTTGTTTTACCCCTCCCCCGCGTTTAAAATGCGTCAGGGAAGGGGGTAGTCCTCCCCACCACAAGAAATCCCCCACTACGATCCCTTTGAATATGTGCCACTGGAGAAGGTTCGACGGTCCTCATCATCATTCAAGACCCTGCTGACCCACGTTCGGGATAGAGTGCAAAACACTTACAAGAAATGCAACCACGTCTACGACTTGGTTTGTTTATAGTCGTCTTCCACGTGTCTCGTGTGTCTTGACCAAAGGTCCATACAGCCCGATGAATTAGTTGGTCTTGAACGTTCAGGACGACTCGTTACTCATCGTTACTAGATTCAATGCGACAATCGGTACTGCAGGTTCAGCTCGACTCATCCAGAAACCTGTGTTCCGCCCGGTTGCACCGACACGTGCTGGCAATAGTGAGGACCTGATACAAGAAAACTGAGGCGATATGCTGACTGTATCAAAAGCCGTCAGTTTCCAGAACAGTACAGTGAGTGCACAACCGCATGTGACACTGTCAGTGACGCTGACAGTGAATGGGTGGCATGTAGTTCCACAGATGGACGCCTATTGTCCGACTTGTGTGCAAAAAGGAAGAAAATAACAGGTCGTAGGTTGGCGATATAGATGAGGCACTCTCAGTTGAGATCGTCAACTGCGACGGGATAGACATACGTTGTGTACCTAGATTGAAACGGAGGAGACCGTTTCGCACCATACCAAGGCGTGATGAGGATAAAGCACAGGGCCACGTAAGAATGCCAGCTAACTCGGAAAGATTGGGAGAAAATGAGGAGTGAGAAGTGAGATAGGAACCAGCGAGAAGGCTGGGCATCCAACATTCGTCATTGTGCTGTAATAATTTCGTAAAACTTAGCTCACCAAATGAAACGGAACAACGAGGGATATGGTGTCCGAGCTCGTCCGAGCTACCGAGGACTGCTATGGCAATTGGCATATTTGCCAGTGGGTGGTGCGTCACCATTGTCATTTTCGCCAAACGATCGGCGCCAAAAAGTCCCCGCAAGGATACGAGTGAAAAACAGAAGAAAAAGGGCCGCTCCGAGGGCAGCTGAAAGCCGACGTTCCTCGGTATGCTTTAGATTCTCTTGAGCGAAGATTGGAGAAGGTTCAGGCTCGGAACATGATTGTGACATGGGGCACACGACAAGGTACTTACTGCTAATGTACTTACTCGCAGATTGGGAGTGCACGAGGCACGTAGCGAAATGAAGAGCTCAGATCCGCGGGTGTAAGTTAACACCCACACGCCTGAGTCTGACTTCGGCTTCGGACTGAGCTGGCGGTTCAAGTTCAGGCTCAGAGTCTGACTATGACGGAGTGTTACATAATGTGAGTGGTTGGCATGCCAAGCGACGACGTGTGGATACGGAGTGGTAGAGACGACTTGCCGGTTAAATATCTACCTTACGTCATCGTTCGGTGGCGTTGCTTCTTGGATCCTGTCCACCTCACACTAGTACTCGCTATCATGGGAGCTCCTCACAACGAACACTCCGTTTCTCCGCAATGGTTGTTCCCTATCGATGCCCTCCGATACACTCCAAGTGTTGCCACATCTGGTTTCTCCGTCGGAAAGGAACTGTATGACCGCTCCAGGGGTGTCGAGTTCTTGTTTCGGTTGGGTTCTTCCCTCGGACTGTTAGCAGTCCTCGTCGCGTTCTTTGGCACCTCCAATCTCATTTTTCCTTTCCCCTACCGTCTTACAGGCATTCATCAGCAATCTTCACCGCAGCAACTTGGTTTCACCGGTTTTTCATGAGATACTCCATGGAGGATTATCACAGACAAGTAGCCGCCCCCATTCACCAAGCGCTCATGTATTCAGATCAGACTTTAATAGGATGTCGCTGCTGCCTGCATATTTTTAGCGACCAAAACCGAGGAGTGCGGCAGAAAGTTACGTGACGTAGCACGGGTGTGTCAGTCCAAGATCACCGGAACGGATGTCTCACACATCCCAGCTGAGAGTGTGGCAAGTATGTCTGTCTGTCCAGTAACTCAACTCTTATCATATTCCTTCCAGGAAGTCGAGCAGCTGCAGACAGCGATCCTACTCACTGAAGAAGCCCTTCTCGAAGCGCTTTGTTTCGATTTCGTGACAGCCAGTCCCCATGTAATCCTGGTAGACCTTTTCGACATGCAACAAGCAAGTACCCGAGTTCAAGATTATGCATGGAGCTTGGCCCATGATTCGTATGTTCCGTTTGCTTGATCTAGGTACATTGCCCATGCACGCTGGCAGATACCGCACGCCACTCTGCATTTTTTTCCCGCCTCGTATCATCGCAGCGGCATGCTTTATCTTGGCACAACGTGCAGCTGAAGGGCCCCATTCTCCCTCGCTAGATGCTCGGATATCCGTATCACCGCCATCTGCCTCGCTTCCGACGCCGCCGTCACACAAACCCGGATCCCCAGATGCTTCGCGCTTCGCTGTTGATTATTTCGGGTTCTCCGAGTCAGAATTACAGGACCTCTCCGGTCAGTATACCATACCCCGGTTCTGGGCTGTAAGCTTAAGTCGGCGATCTAGATGCTCTCAGTATTATGCTAGAATTTTATTCGGCCCTGGATCCACAAACTGTCTCACATGTTTCTTCACTCACATCGGTTAGTTCTTGTAGTAATCCTCTGACTCCCTCGTTGATCTGCAGTAGATCACCCCGCCAACTCACTCCTCGTGGGCGAAACTATATGAACCCTTCGCAGGCTTATTGCCCGCAGCGCCTGTAATAGTAAACAGTAGTTTGACGCCCGAGTCATTTCATGGGAACACGCCACCTTCAATGACACCCACTCGGACGCATGTCGCAAAAACGACAGTGGAAGCACAAATCAAAGCCCCACGGCTTGATCTGAGCTGAAATGCTCGATAATTGACATGAAAGTGCGCAGTATACCTCATTAGGCGCTCATCGCCGGAGCGGTCTTTGGTCGGGTTTCCAGAACTTGCAGTATCCTCACTCCACAGATGGAGTGGCAGCGAAAGCTTGTAAATAGCTAAACTCCGATGTAATACATGCATCCTCGATGGATCAGCTTCCGCGGTTTTGATTACCGCAAAACGCTATCCTGGTAATGGTATTTGTAAGGGTAACCCAGGTTCTTACAACGAACATTGGGTTGATCTTGATCAACCATTCTTGACTACGGAATATTCGTCTGGGGAGCTCCATGATGGCTGCGTTTACCAGTAGTCGGGTAAGCAGTTGAACTAGTAGATGGATCGGTCGCCAGTCCAGGAAGGAGCCTGAGTATCACTGGCGATGGAACACCATCGCTATATACAATTGGTTTACCGATCGAGAACGGCTCGAGCACAGTGAAAGGTATCCGTTATTGTTCCTCAAGTGGAAGAAGGAATATAGATACAATTTGTCCTCAAATACAATCTGCATTGGTCCAAGTGCCTCTACGAGGATATGCTACAATTCCAATCAAACAGTCAAAACCGCCAATGCTTCAGTAGGCTCGTCGTGAGAAATGTCGCGCGGCGTTGCAACCAAAAGTTGTCTACGATGTGCCAACTCATGGGAGATTTCAGGGACTACGAAGCCACCTGGATAGCCCATTGCGGATATTAACCAGAACACGAGGAGCTCCAGGATTGTTGGCGTATGAGAGTCAAATGCATAGAGCGGAGACACAAATGAAGTAGTCCAGCCTTGGGTCACGCGTTACAAGAGATTATCCGCCAACTTTTCTGAAAGTACTCACCAGAAGAGAAAACTCCAAAGACCCAATGTGTGTAAGTGGTGACAACGAACCACGGACAGTTTCTAGAGATGCAGGTATCCCAGACCTTCCCGTATAGTCAGTACTATCTTGTCGACGGAACGAATTAGGCAAGAACCTTGCTCCAGAGCCATTCCATGCCACGAAGAGTGCTCTGTGGTTTATCTTCCAACGAGTCCGATGCGGTGCGGTCGGGAAACTATAACATATTGGTTCCTCCGACCAACTATGGCTCGCGTGGCTACGCACCGATTGCCCTCGAGCAAATTCTTGTAGATCCGTTGCAGATAGCGCCCAAGGTGCCATCAAGAACAGACACAACGCATGCTGCGAAATCGATTTGCCTCGGTCACTTTTGACGCATGACCACGTCGACGTCTTCATAAATGGCACCTCTTCATTGGGAAGGAATTTCCATGAACTTGAATCCACATGCAGGAGATTCAGGATGCGGCGAGTGCTTTCCAGGGGAAACATATCGACCCAGACAAACACACTATGGAACTTCGTCAGGAAGCATCGTACGTAAAAGCGACTGGTCAGACTCACCGTTCAATGTCTTCTGCACGTGCAAGCGGCAAAGGAACTATAGAGAAGAATGGTTCGCAAGGAATGGTCAAGCGTTCACCAGTGCGCTCATCCTCGTCGTTTACGCCTAATGATTTGCATGGCACGAATTCTTCCACCCCTGGGTCTGGTGGTTAGCTATGCATACACAAGGCTGGCGGTATTCACGAACAGTCTGAAATGATATCGCTGAAAAGCGTGCTGTTGATGGTATGCACGAGCCTCAATTTGCGATACCGCTCCGGGCGGATGTTTAGAGAGACCTGGCATGAACCAGATTCACTACGAGGGGGACGGTAAGCCATGACTGGGAGCTTCGCTCCCCGTATATAGCACTGCAAGTTGTCCGATGCCCTAAACGCCATGTTATTCAAGAAAGGTGGGAAAGCCGGGGTTCGGAGGGGGCGAGGTGGAATGTAAAGACACAAAACCATAGTGGGGGAGGAAAACAGCTATGAGGTACAGATTTGAGCATTCAAATACACCCATGACCTGAGAGTCTCCATAGGAACTTGTTACGAGCCTCCCCATGAACGATCATCGAGCTAGAGGGACAACGCAAACCAAAAAGAGAAAAGAGTACCACACCGGATTCGGAACAAAGATGACCAAACAAACACGACATAAAGAAACTAACCAACTTCAAGATTCTGTCCAATGTACTACTTTCTGATTGCAGTCGCCGTCACTGAGCGGCTTTCAAGATACCCGTTGATCTGCGTCGACTCCAAAACCTGCCAACTTTGTAGCTCCGTTGGGGGCAATGTCTGTCCTAATAACTGACAGCTGAGCAATACCGAACGCAATCCATATACCCGGTCAAGGGAACGCATGTCTCCCAGGCTGTGACACACCTAGGCTCTCCAAGTAAATGAATACCCATTACAATTCAGCAACGACGCCGTTCGTGTCCATGAATCTCTATTATGTATGGCATTATAAGCTGTATCTATACTGACTAGCTATGCTGTGGCAGGCGCCAGCGCGGCCGCGATACGATGGATCACATGCGAACCATCATTACGATCCCATAGGTCCCACTGGTACCGGGCCACCACCAATTTGGCAACTGCAACAGGGAGTGGGACTAATACGGATCGGGTTTTTGACGGGCAACGCCATCAATCTAATACAAGTCTGGGATTTGCATCCTAGGTTTAGGTTAGCAATCTGCTTGCTCGACCGCTCCGAAATCACTTGCTCACCGACGGGATGCACATGTCTTCTGCTGAAGAGACAGTTTGGTCTCAGGCAGTCCTGTAGTCGTGTCGACATGGATACAAAATGCCCGCAAGGGGTGTGGTAGCGTCCGTCAATCATCTGGAACGAAATATCAGTTATTGGTTGGGATACTGAACGAGTGGAGTGCGCACATTATGACACATTTTGAAAAGTAAAAAGTGGGTTGGAGGGGGCCTGAGTTAACCCAAGCTTAAGGGGGCTTATAAGTAGTCTCTAGTGAGCATACTACCATCATGGTTAATGGATTTTATGTGGATGCCGCGGATTGTGTCACAAACGCGCACGGAAACCTCATTTCCTGCGGTCGCCGGTCACATTGACAGGCCCGGCGAGGTGAGGCAGATACATCGCAGGATTTGATCAGAACACGAATAAATAATACGACTCACGAACCTTTTTGCAACACCTTTCCGGCATCTACGACGACACATGGCAAATATGAAAAATGTGCGGCGCTCGTCAGAGACGAGCAGCGAAAGCATAACCACGTTCCACTACCAGCGTACGCTTCCGTGTTGTGTATTTTTTCTCGGCGGATTAACGAGATGAACTTGAGCCATTCTTGTCCTTTCACGAGGTGCGAGATAAATTATCTCCGATGCCATGAAGCGGTGCATCGCAAGGAAGAACACTATTCATCGAGCCATCGTGTTCACCACGAGGCCCGTCGAGGGTGCGGGTGAACAAATTAGGTGAGATTTTTCAGTTATTCACCCTGCTAGCTATCAATGCCGTTGATTCGACAGATGGAATTGTTCAAATTAGCTGTACGATTGCGCGTGCTGCGCCAGAACCCTGTCGGCTTGATAGAATCTTAAAGTCGAGCATCAGTACTTGAATTTCAAGAATAACACGAGGTCAAACACAAATTGGACAACGATCGCCACTGATCAGTCAATTGTCGCCTATGGGGTAAGGGACCTGAGAGCTGAATGAAACCATCCGCACAAGGGTCTTCGGCTCTTGCTCAATTGTTGCATACAAACCCCACAAGCCGTTACCCGCCACAGTATTTCACACCCTTACGCGGTCTTGGCGTATTGAAATCTTGGCCCGTCATTCAATGGCGGTAGTTGGTGTATCATCAAAGGTAGCCGAGCACGGTGAAAGAATTGATCGAGCCACACCCGAAAGCTTGCGGCGCAGTTGATCCGTATGGCGCGTGAAGCGTTGAAGTTTGAAACGGGTAAAAATCGGGCGAGGGTGGGCTGAAGGTGACCGGACCGTATCACCATTAACATAGCAATTTAAAATTATGCAGCATACAGGGTTGAAAGCATGGACGGCTTCATTCAGCCACCCCGCCGACGGATCGTACTGACCAGTTGCACCTTTTTTCGGACCTACAGGAACGTTAGTACGCGTGAACAAGGAGATAGCATATCTGTACATGCCGCGTCGGCAAAGCGTTTTCTCCACCTTTCGCTGCGAAGACGTGCTCTTTTGTCGCCTTTCTTTTCGTGCCGAACAGTCAGTGCAATCTCCTTGGCCACGTTATTCATCCGAAGACGCAGGTTGAGTTGTTGGAAAGCGCGTCGCAGATCT
This sequence comes from Tylopilus felleus, assembly GCA_038091295.1. Classification (NCBI taxonomy): domain Eukaryota; kingdom Fungi; phylum Basidiomycota; class Agaricomycetes; order Boletales; family Boletaceae; genus Tylopilus; species Tylopilus felleus. The sequence continues at coordinate 57,845 of JBBPOE010000039.1, read as the reverse complement.
CCATCCTGAACAACGAGTCGTCTGCCTGTTCCGAACGTTCGACATTAGGGCAACCTAGGGGTTGACGGACATACCTGTCCACGTATCTGGAGGTGGAGGAAGTTTCAGGTTGTCACTTTTGTTTGCCCACATGTCGGCAGGCGACCTGTCCTCTGAAAGCGATCCCTTGAAATCCAATGCTTTCCCTAGCATGTCTTTGATGTCGAAAGTACCCGGGTACGGAGATGTGGGGGAGAACCGGGAGGCATACCGAGCACCGCTCAAGAGTATTGCAGGGTTGGAAACGCCATGTAGTGAAGGAGTGGCATGTCGTAGAATGGTCGCGCTAAGTTGACGGCTCCAGGACATCGTTGGAATTGAAAATGTTTGGACCAAATCGAGTAACTGACCCTCGGAACTAGTAGGTCGGGAATCGGATGAACAGCTATGCCAGTGTCTTCCGTCCTGCAGGAGGAATTTGAGGTTGTAAAAGTCCTTTATGTGTCCGCCCATCATTGCTCATTGAAAAATAGGTGCTTGAGGCCATATACCCGTCAGAATTATCAAGTTTGTGCCCGATAATTCTCTGTAGTTCGTTTGCTCAACACTCATGGAAAGTCATATCGGACAGACAGATCGAGATCGATGTCGAACCAGACGCTGTTGTAGACGGTGCAGAACCCTGTGAGTCAGTTGGTCAAACATCCCGTTCCAAATCAAATTCATAGTGAGGCGTGGAAGCAAGTCAAGCTGAAATTAATAGTCCATTACACCGATGACTACCCCGAGGCTCTGCCAGAACTACGGTTGGAAGCTGTTGACGGAGAAATAAACGGATCAGAGAGAACAGAACTTTTGAAGGATCTCTCGGACGTGGTATGTCCCGGCTCATGTCACAAGGATCAGCTGTTTGAGTATGCCATAGGGCGAAGAGAACAAGGGCATGGCGATGACCTTCACGCTGGTATCGCATCTCAGGGAAAAACTGTCAGGTTTGGTGGAAAATCGTGTAAATGCACGCACAGCAGAGGAGCATGAAAAAGAACGTCTCGCAATTGAAGTGAGGACCCTCTTGGACTATATGGCAGGAAATTTGATAGTACCATGACAGGCGGAGGAGGCGCGTACTCGTGGAACCCCAGTCACGATCGTGTCTTTCAAAGCCTGGAAGACCAAGTTTGACAAGGAAATGTCACAGAATAAAATTCGGGATGAAGAAGAAAAATCACGTGGCCTCACTCCCAGAGAGAGGGAAGAGATCAAGAAAATCGCAACTCGATTCACTGGTCGGTAGATTGTCCGTCAATTATCTCCCTACCCTAACGAGCATTGTCGACAGGTCGCCAACTGTTTGAAAGAAACAGGAACCTCGAGCACGAAGATGACAGTCTCATGGAGGAAGGGACTGTTTCTGTAGACTTTAGTCAGTACGACCGCACCAAGGTGGTGGAAGAAGACAACGAGGACCGCGTGCACTTTAGCGACAGTGATTAAGACTCATTGCTTTCCCTGCGTCTGTGGTATGAGCATGAAATAGCATGGGTATAATATGCACTGTATCTATAATCTAGGCTTCTCTATAGGCCTGCTATCGTGCCAGGTTCCACCTTCGTACCGACGATGACGAGTGTTTCGCCAACAACCTTGCAGCCCAGTCTCTCTGATCCTACCTCTGTCAAGAGTCCATCTACCTCCAGAAGCTTCTTAGTGTTTTGTCTATTTCGACAAATATCCTCTGCCGTGGCGCGCAACCACTCGATTACTGGAGTGCATATCCACCGCTTCACCTGACCCCAGCCACCATCCGATTCAAACCATCCGAGGTGACCGCCATTAGGAGATACGGCCATCAATATCCAGTTATTCTCCTTTGTGTCCTCTGGGACTTCTTGAACAATAGGGTCGTCTGCAGCATTGATCGAGAGGAAGGGTATCTGTACGTTTCCGAGCACCTTGTGACTGGAGGCGTATTCGTAATAGTCGAGTGCGGATGCAAAAGGCCAAGGAGGCGAGGAACCGCCTCCGATCCTGGTAAAGATCTGATCAAAGGTGTCAATGGTGGGCCAACTCAAGGCGCTAGCTAGAGTTGCAGCTTCGGCTATAGCAAGGTTGGGATCGCGGATAAGAGAGGAAGTGTGCCTCCGGAGGATATTCACGAGATTTTGGCCCATTCCCCTGGAGTAAACATGGCGCCCGATGTACGTAGAGTTGAGCCTGATCATAGCTGAGCGGACATCGGGTCAAGGATTAAGGCAACACTTACTTGCCAACATTCGCCATCAAATTCCATGGCTGCATCACGAAGGGGGTTAATTTCAACTGCTGAAAACTAAAAGATGCAACTTACACATGCTAGGACACATGCCGACTGAAGGCGGCAGTGCTCTCCTTCCTCGGCGATGTAGCGAGTCATCACATTTGCTCCGAGGGAAAAGGAGAGTCCTAGTAGGGGAGCATCCGGGAATTGGTTGGATATATGGAACATAGCCTGGCGGATATCATCCGTATGTCCTGCAGAGTAGAACTGGGGACTCGTGACGGGCACGCCAGCACCTAGAAGGGACCATTTTCATTGGCGCATCGTTTGCAATGGATCAGGGTACCACGCACATCCGCGGAAATTAACAACCACTGCACGATAGCCAAGTCCGCCTTGTGAGACCGCCCGACAAGCGGGTGCCAGTATAGCTCTCACGTACGATTCATGCGACCCTTGAACAGCATCAAATGACAAATTACCCATGCGACAAAGAGGATCCGAGTCGTACCTCCAGTCAGTCCATGCATGACTACCACAATTGGTGTGTCAGGAGGCATGTCACTGTCATCCACTGGAGTGAAGTCGAGTCCCCTACAACTTATATCAAACATGTACATTGGTACTGTCACGGTTCAAGACTGACAGTGTTCCGCCATCCTTCAAACGCAGAAAAGTCCTAAACCCTTGGATTAAGGCGCAAACTGAATATGGATGATTGCTCTTACCGCTTGTAATCCACCTTGTCTCTCTGAGAGAAGTCACCGACGGCGCAGTAGATGGTCTGCAAGTGGCCACTGATGGAAGATTAGTTTCATTTTGGAACGAAATGTCAGATTACAAGACCTCGGAAGCCACCAAGTGGGACGAAACTCGGAATGCAGACTGGGACATCGTTCCTCCACAAGTTCTTGAAGGGAGATGAATTCCTTTCCGGGCAGCCCTCTGGTCTGGATGAGAGCGGGAGCAAGAGGATACCTAATCTGTGTGGTACGAGCCTGTTGCCCAAAGAGAAAGTTCATGGTTGAGGGAATGAACTGAAGCGAGACGGATCAAAACAAGTGCTATTGTTTTGATGAGTCTCGGAAGCGAACGACATTCTAGGAAGTTCTCAGGTGTGTGAACTCTGCCCACACACGCAAGTAGCTATAGTAGAACGTTCAGTGATCATTGAAGATCTAGTCAAGTCACAAGGTCACGGTCACCCGCCACGAACCATCATGTCGCTGTACAAGACCCAGCGTTGTCGTGTAGGTACCCTTGTTTGCTCGTCGCCCATCCATCTCATCACCCATCATCAAGCACTTTGACGAGGCAGGAAATGCTATCAAACCATACTGCTCTCAGGGCAACAAGTGTCGGCGCGTAACTTATCTACTGACTAGCCGTGATGGCGTGTCCACCCTGGGCCTAACCCCACTCCAGGTTCATCCACCCAAACGATCATCAATGGGCGAAGCTCAAGCGAAGGAATGAAGGTACTCCCTCCCCGGAGAATCGCGAGGGTGCACGATCAAAAGGGAAGAATAAGCCTCAAATACCCCCAGGCAGCCCTCTGCGTCAACGTTCCTCGCCATTGATGCCACAGACGGATTTGTTTAAGCGCAAACAAAAGGAGACACCTCGAGAACACGACCATCGAGACTGGCCCGTCCGGAATGGTGATCGTAGGCGTGATTCTGACTCTTGGGTTTATGGCCGAGAGCGCAATGGTTCTTTTGAGCAAGGACATTCCTTGAAGAGAGCGAATGACGAAGGCGACCTATACCCAAACCAGCGACCGAGGCTGTCTGAAAGAGTCAGTCATTTAACGTGTCTGCTGTGCAACCGAATCTGACGTGTCGCTAGTCCTTGTATACTTCTGCCCCCCCGGGTGGATACAACACCACTCGCTACCCAACCGAGACAGACAAGATTCCAATCCCAGTTCCATTTGTCCCCGAGCACGATACCAAACCGACGACGAAAGTTGCTGATACCTTCCATCGTCTCGCAAAGTCGGCTTTCATTATTTCATTATTGAAGATAACTAATTTATGGAGTAGATTGTGCTGCGAAATAGTTCGGGACTCTTGCTTTTTAGATCGAGAGGAAGATAAATTAAAGGCGTTCACCGGTCTCTCCTCAGAGCTCTCGAGAGCCGTCCCCGACGCCGCAATGGCGGTGACCCCTGCACTCGCTACAGTCATAACTGGCCACACACGAACTCGGGAGCGACTAGAAAGTCACATAGGGGAGCTGGAGGCGCTGTGGAAGACGCTCTTCTCCATCCTGGAAGGTGATATATCCAAGGTTATCGAGTCACGTTTGGAGCAGGCAATGACCCTTGTGGATAAGGAGAGGGACAATGTACTTCGAGCGATAACTCGCTCACAGAGGTTAGTCGATGATGGAACAACAGGGTCTCGTCAATGGACAGACGGTCGAAGAGAGACGGTCACGGACAGAGCTACCACTGTGTCTGAGCGGGGTACGATCTCTGTTAACGGTGGGCCAACAATGAACGCTTCACCTGAAGAAACGCGTCACCACGGAGGATCTACGTCCTTGTCTCTGGTACCAACACAAGAAGGGGACCTTGGGACGAGCCTAAGGATTGTGCTTGAAGACATGAAGATGCAGATGGATAGACAAACAAGGGCAATTGAGCTGCTCGCACAAGAAAACCTGCAGGTTGGTTTGTACCAGCTGGAGCAAGATGTAGCTAATCACGATGATCCTCAGCTAAGATCTACCACTGAGCGTATTCCTCCACAGCTTGTCCCACCAGATTCCTCCTCATCCCCAAGGAAACCATCCATCCTGTAAGGGTTTTACAGTGTCATTCAGCAAGCGATTGGACGCGTTTATCAGCTCTTATGCATGGTTGGAGGCTCATAGCACCTCTGGATTGCTACTTTTTTGTATCACTCGGCCACGAATGTCTAGTTGTACTTGTTTTTCTTAGGTCTGTAGCCTAGTGTGAATTTCGAACTGTCACGTGCAGCCCAACGCGGTTCGAGCACCCGATCGAACACTGCCTGAATCATTCGTCCGTACCACCCTACCGGCTGCTCGTCGTCCACCGCGCTCTCCTTGCCTTCACACAGCTCTCGTGTCGTCGTCCACCGCGACATGGACGCAGCCACCAGCTCGACTCCACCACCAGGCAACGCAGACGCGGTCCATGCATCTCCCCACGAGGGGCGTGACGACCCGCCGCAGTCACCAGAAAGACTACCCATTGCGATCATCGCGCAACGGCGAATTGGGAAAGCAGGTGCAGTCGGTTCTCCTGTGCGCCGATCACCGCGCCTGTCTCGTCTTCTTCTGCCACCACGACCACCAGTCGAGTCCCAGGACACGCGTGACCCAGATGAGAGCAGCGATGATGAGTCTGAAAATGTCAACGATGTTGCTCTGCAACTCTCTCGCGAAGAAACACCTGAGAACGACGACCTTCCGCCTGACGGTGAGTGACAAACATGCTCGATGGTATTCTCTTACTCTCATCTCACCGTAGAACCTTCCACGATACTTGCGAGCAGAATTATGCGAGCACACGATAACCCCTCACCTCCTCCACAGGACCTTGCGCACCCTGGCATTCACTACGTGCCTGGGAAAGATGGTCAATTCCCGCTCCCCGATGTATCCGTACCCCCGAGCCCATTCCGTCCTATAAACCTTTTGGAACGCCTAAACCAGCTTTCGAATCCATCGCTTGGCCCTCTATCTGGTCCTCGAACGCCGACTTTGGGTGCTCGACCAGATATATCAGAGTCTGGTATTACGACCCCACGTGGTTTCATGTCGTCTAAATCTTTTGCACCATACATTGCACCTGTACCCATGAGAAGCACCCCGCATGAGGATCTGGCGTCCGCTGACACAATTCCTTCATTATCCACCCAACGTACGGTCGACGAACTTCACCCACCGTCATCACAGCATGTATGTGAGCCTGCTGACCTCGTAAATGACGCTGTAATTGATCTACCTTCCCAACCCGTCGCTAACTACGTGAACAGACGATAACTATTACCAGTTCCCTTGAATCTAAGCTTCTCAGCCCATTTCCAAGCCAGGATGTTGATTCCTCATTTAACGTCTCTGTGCCCTCCTCTTCGGATGACTATTCACGAAACTCAGGCTGTGAACAGCGGCAGAGCGGCAGCAGACCCCCACCTATCCCACTCGACGCAAAGATTCTGTCATCTCCGGCGGCAAATGAGGATGGTAGGCAAGATAACGATGAAGAAGACGTGTCACCTGTGAACAACAAAAGCCTGCCCTTTTTGAAGGGAGAGCAGGATAACAAGAGCAAACCAACAAGCACGAAGGAGATCGATGCCAACTCGTTCCAAAAACTAGATTCTCTTCACTCTATCAATGTACTCGCGGGGCTCTCCATACCCACAGAACCAACTTCATCGATCAAGCAAATAAACTTAGCCGCGGGGATCGTCTGCTCTGAACAGCCGTCGCTAGCGACTCCGCCAAGGACGCCAATGCCTTTCGTAACGCCTGCTGATGTTTCTCGAACATTTCTTCAACGACCAGTCATTGCTCCCACGCCGGTGCGAGCGAGCAGTGCGAAATTGAATTCTCCTGCCAAGTTCTCGCTGAAAGCCGATGACATCTATCGCACCCCTGCACAAAGAGTACCTATCGAAACAGTTCTTGCACGCGGAACTTCTTCGTTCCAGAAGACAGCACAGCTGGGGTCAAACCGGTCTCGCTCGGGCCCCTCTCTAACGACAAGAACTCCCGTCTTCACACGGCCAGCTCTTGACAGCCCATCTCGCAGCCCAGCAAAGCGGGTACCTATAACGGATTTGGTAGCCTCCCCAACGAGGGGGCATCAAAGCTCTCCTACGCGGCTTGGTATCCGTGCCAGGAGTGCGTCTGTGGATCCACGCCCTTTGGGAACTACCCTCGCTCGCAGTCGATCTGTTGAGCCTTGCGCGACGACTTCGAAACTCGATAATCATGCAAAAGTCCAAGAATCTATCTTTCCGATGGGCCCTGCCCTGCCGAGAGTTGCTCCTAAGCTCCCCTTTCCTCTTGTTCCTAGCAAGAAGTCGAGCAGCGATCTTCCTTCGCCCATCCCTGAAGAACACGAGGGTACAGAAGCCGGAAATACGGAGAATGATGGAACTCCAGGCAGAGTGACATCGGGCAAAACCACATCCCAATTGAGACAGCCATCCACCAGTAGTCGTATTCCGCGAATTGGCAATAAACCATATGCAAGACCTCAGAAAGCCGGAAAGGTAATAGTAGGTACAACGACCACCAACACTACTCGCGCTCCTGTGAGTAGTTCGCTCAATGTTTTAGATGCCTATCCACTAATATTTATTACAGAGAGTACCACCATATCAACTTGCTTGCAAGAATAACCGGCTTGGGAATAGTGAAGCGGAAGGGTCTTCCACCCAACCCACGAATGACCAACGTTTGGTGGGGCCACTCAAACGAAAGCGGGGTGCAGAGGCAACAGCCCCTCATGCTCATCCCATCATGATCCGCAAGGTCGTGCCAGGAATTCTTAGCAAGAAATACGCTCCCAAACTTCCTTCCCAAGTCCAGGCACCTCCGGAGCCAAGCCCACCAAAGGTTCCGCAACCATTAAAGTTCCGCAAGGTAGTAGATGGCATGTTACCATCGCGACACGCACCGGCAAAGGCAAATCGCGTCCCAACGGAACAGCCAGACACCTCACCCCCTCCGTCTCCACTTTCTGAGCTTTCGTCACCATCAAGTGAAGGGTTCTCTGATGAAAAGCTTCCTCCCACTTCACATCCACCTGCGCGTCCTGAAAGCGAGACATCGGATACCCTACGAACAGGTGTTGATGCCGCCGCAGTAGAACTTAGCACGCACGATCCCTCATTGCATCAAAAAGCCGATGGGTCTTCTAGCCGCCCGCGGAGAACCTCCCGCAGTCGCAAGCCCGCACAACAACAATACGTTCTCGACGTCTTCAACGCTATCACATCTACACGACCGCCACCGGCTCGTCGTAAGCCCCAGTCTCGTGCGGAAGGAGATTATTTCATGGGCATGAGCACGGTAGCGCTCAAGGCGCTCACCACATCCAATACGACGAAGAATCAACAGACCGTTGCAGTACTGGCAACGGAGGTTATCCGGAAGGAAGGTCTAAGACCAGAAAGTCCAACGGTCAAGGCACGAACAATTTTACAGAAACAGCGGGATGAAAGAGACATGCGGAGAAGAGACAGAGCTCGAAGGAGAGACCAAACGAGCGAGGAGGATTTGGGAGGCAACGACACGGAAGGATCAGTCGAACTGGACGATCGTGTATCTCCCAGTCCGTGTGCAGATCATGACGAGAGTGATTGTGCTGTGCCACAGAAGCATCGCCGAGGTCCTGGAGACGAGGAGGATTACGAGACTCCAAAGCGACCTGAACGCATCATCGAGCCGTTTAGGTTGGAGGGGATGGATAGACAGGTCAAGCCAGTGAAACAAGTCAAGTGGCATCGAGGGTTATCGACTGCCGTTCATCTTGATGAAATTGATCCAAGGCCGAAATCGTGGCCAAAGAATGTGGTTGCGAGAGGTTGTTTAGCACCCACGTCGAAGGCAGGTGTCATGGCATGACTATCTGAAGGCATGCACTAATCTACCATTTTAGAATATTACTCTCGACTCCCTAGGAAACCTTGTCGACCTGGACAAACGACCGTCCCCTGAGCTCATTACCGAACACATCGTAGTAAAGAAGTTTCTTTACGACAACGATATCGAGCCGGAACCTATCCCCCCGAAGGTGACGAGGTCAAAGAGTAAGAAGAGCCAAAGTTAGCGTGGTCGCGGTTATCTTCATTCATGATATCGTTGCTGTATCCTTATTGTTACATGTTTCCATCATATCTGGTTGATATCTAGTAGATAATTCTCCAACTACGGAATGCCTCAAATTATGGGAGACCTGTAGTTGATCGTGGCCGATGCTTGGTTCACCGGAAGAACATAGACTTCAGCAAGGTTCACGTGAGGTGGACGTGATGCTGCCCAGACAATCTCCTCTGCAATGTCTTCGGCAACCACTTGTGCAACAATCAGCAAAGGGTTGGGTGATGCCGAAATTCGTCTTGATACTCACATGGTTGTAGGCCATCGTAAACCTTGTCCGCTGCCGTTTTATCGCCTCTGTAGCGCACAATAGAGAACTCAGTCTCGACCATGCCTGACATATTGTAAACAAGTCTGCGGAGCCGGTCAGAGTATTAACGCAGCGTACCGGGCTGGATCTCGGTCACCCTGATAGGCGTGTCGACGAGCTCTCTCAGCAATGAGCCAGTGAATGCGTTAACTGCGTGCTTGGTCGCGCAATAGATACTTCCTCCGGCATAAGGTTCCCTTCCAGCAATAGAACCGAGGTTGATGATATGACCCGTCTTCCTTGCCTTGAAATCTGAAGGGCACTGAGGAAGACGAAATCGGGGCTAAGTTGAAAGCACACCTTTGATGAATAATTGGGTCAACGCGATGAGCCCAAAGACATTGGTGGCGAACATGTTCTCCATATTCTCTAGTGAAAGGTCACCGACGCGATCGACCCCAACGACATAGCCTGCATTGTTGACTATCAAAGCAATGTTGAGATGGGTGAGTGCATCCGATGGTGGCGTTGCCTACCAAGAACGTCGATGTTACGGAGGTCCTGTGGGATCTTTTCCAGAAAGGAGGCGATCTGATTCTTGTCCGAAACATCGAGCGTGATGGGTACGAATTTCCCGCCTTGCTGTATGCCTGCTGCCTTGTGTGCGGCAGTACATTGCTCTGCTACGTTTTGCAGGGCATCCCCTCGACGTGCCGTGAGAATGATATTTGCACCGCCCTGTTCGTGTGAGCGTGACTGACGAGCGCCCAGGATAAGCAGGGACCAACTTTGGCGAACAGAATGGCGGTGGCCTTGCCAATGATAGATGATCGAGATGATGAGTCCCGCGTCTTTTTGAACGATCGGATGAGACTCACCTGGCCGATACCAGTACTCGCACCAGTGATGAGGACGGTCTTTCCGAGAAGACGAGAGGCGTTGAACACGGACATGTTAGGGAAGGGGGATCTTGCTGGGAGGTGAAGAAGTGGAAGAGGGAGATGCTCGGGTACCCGGCGAACCGTGGAACGAGCGTACCGTGTGATCTCTACGTACGGTTCAAGCTACTACTACCAGTACTCTTTATCATCGTGGCAAATGCGATCTCCCAAGACCCAAACTTAGACTCACAGCTGTGAGTGCCCAAGTAGTGGTGCTCGTAAAGGTATCAACTCACTACTAAATGACCTTGAAAAGGCTATGGTCAATACAGTAGCAGGCCGGGTGTGAAGTTGGGTCTCACCAGGCGAGCGATGTACTGCCAACTTTGGGTCTCCACTTGGACCTCCATGCAGTTCTGCCATCAAACCATCAAATCGATCATTATATGGCTGGCAAAACCTCGACCCTTCTCCAGCGCAGATGGAAAAATTTACTGGCTTGGCTCGAAGGCCATGGCATTCAAGCACAAAATATCCCCATGGAGTGCAGAGAAATGACATACGGTTGAGTAACAGGCAGTCCGACCACACCATCATAGTTGAAACGAAACACACAGCCGGCAACGGGCTCTTTGCACGCAGTGCTTGCATAGTAAGTGCAACTCGCAGTCCCGTTGTCGACTAATGATACCAATGAAATCAGCCAGGAAGTATCCTCTTCGCAATCCCGCCGAAAGCGCTGATGAACAAGACCACATTGAAACGGCTCTATCCTTCTAACGTACGAGTGGACAAGGCATTGACTGCCGTACAGTTGATCTCGATGTACTTGTTCATATGGCGTCCGAGGGCTGACGAAGATAGTGCGGACCCTTTCTTTGGACCTTATATATCAACACTCCCTAGGGACTTTGACAGTCACCCCCTCACGTGGCTTGTCTTGTCAAAGCTCAACAAAGCAAACGACCTGCGGATATCCCTGCTAGATAGTCTGCCACCGAGCGTGCTAGCGACATTGCATCGCCTGCACACTCGATTTTGGGATGATTGGTACCAAGTACAAACATTCCTTGTAAGCATACTATATATCTCTTCCACCATACTATTCGAGCTCATTGAGGTATAGCGAAAGACGCCTTCCATGGTACTCCCAACTCAGGTTCCACTGTATAGTCTTGAGGCAGATGATACCATCATGAACTTTTTGTGGGCTTGGCTCAATGGTAATCTTACTTCATATCCTGGTAAACGCGCAATTCTTTCTGTAACACAGTCAACACCCGGTGCATCTACTACCGCCTGAAGCATGCCAAAACGGATCCGGACAATCTGACGATGTGTCCCATTCTCGACTTCGCAAACCATACACCAGGTCAAGCGAATATGACCCCTGTCCCATCAAAGTCTGCAATTTGGAACGTTGCCCCGATCAATCCGATTGGCGATGGACTCAAATTCACTTCTCCCGACAGTGTGAAGATAGAGGAGAACGATGAAGTCCTGCTGACTTATGGACTGCACTCGAATAAAACGTTGTTCGTGGAGTATGGTTTTGTGAATCTCATGTCCAAAAATGGGCCCTCTCCAAGCGGAGAAGTAGACGTGCAAGACTTGGTGGAGAAGTATATCCTTGCGGATTCACAGTTTGGCGAGGCCGGGAGAACTAGACTTCTCACTGAGGGATATTGGGGGTGAGTCTATTTTTGTCGTGATTGATCGTGATTAGAAACTTGGACAAAGGGACTGGATATTGCATTCGACAGCGGATAGTGCTCAGCCATCTTGGCGGCTGATCGCCGCATTGCGACTATACCATCTTGTCGTAGCCATAGGTTCTGCCGACGAAGATGCCACACAACCCTGGCGAGATGTCGTCACGGGAAAACGGGACTGCGTTTCCAGCGAGAACGAACATTCCTGGAGGAAGACGGCTGTGCTTCTGTGCGACTTGCTGATCGATAGAGCCGAGAATTCTATCGCACAGGATTCCGCACAGGAAAAGAATGGAGAGGACAATTGGGCAGGATGGATGTCGGAAAACATCCTGTCATTGTGGAGAGAAGAGTTGTTCGTCGCAAGAGCGGTGAAGGAAAATGTACTGAGGGGGGATGTATTTTGAGACACGGGTCGCCGTAAGACAGTGGTTAAGCGGTGCCAGTACCTGTCATGGCTGTGGTGACTCGTGTACAGCTTAGCCGAGCATAGCCACAAGAGAAATTAGTAGTGAGCGCTCGAACCATTTTACTGCACCTTGGCACATACAGAGCGACTTTGAGCCCGTCAGTACAGTAAAGCCTCGACCTACCAAGCTTGCTTCCTCGTCCAGGATGGCGGTGGAACGTTTGTTAGGTACCACGGCCCAACGTGCTTTCATCTTCACGAGTAAGCCCAGCCTTTATAACACTTTTCAGCTGTCTCACCAGTCACGATCACACATTTGCATCTATTGCAGTCGCAGTTCGTGAGTAGAACAGCCTTCGAGTTCCGTGTCATGAACAGCGTTAACCTGTCTTATAGAAGCCGTTGTAGTTATCGCGATGGTTGCATCCACCTTCGGAATCGTGAGTGACACTTCTGGGGGGAATGCCGCATGCTAGAACAGGTCTCCATAGGTCCACGCGCATCTTGGTGACATCTTTGATGAATCTTCTTACAAGGTATTATGGTATGCTTACTATACCGTCAAAATGCTGATTGTCCGCTAGACCTTGTCTTGTTATCTCGCTCTCTACGTTCTGGCCGAGTAATCCCTGTTTCAATTCCATTCCGGCACTTGTTTATATGTTGTGTTTTTCAGACTTTTCGAGCTTGGCATGGCTTACGACGCCTTGCGGCTTAGAAACATCATTCAACTACTGGGCATCATATGTACTTCGGATCCTGAATTCCCAGGTCTCGGCGTTTGGCTGACGACATTTTCTAGTGTTCCATGGTGCTCTCATCGTCTTCTCTGCTCTTCAAGTCCATGAAACGAAGGTGGCACTTGTGCCCTGTGCGCTGTCCCAATGCGATAACGACAGTGAATGGCTTTGGCGTAAGGTAGAGCCTTTCCTCATAGTCGCGCCGTGCATTGTGGCAGCATCATGGCTTTTCTTGATCTTCTGGATCAAAAAACTTTACGAAGAATTTGGGTGAGATCGATGTTCCTAATGGAGTGACCGAGGCTTATTGCATTTAGATGGGTTATATTCCATGTTGTCGGAGCCAATCCCAAGTTGAAAAGTTGGTGATCTTCATACCACCAGTCTGCTCCGTTGACTCATCGCGTGTACAACAGCCATGTACCAGTTCTATCAAATTTTCATTTGCCTCCTTAAGTTCGACTTTTTCTGCTTCGTTGGTGTCACCATGCAGGTATGTACGTCATCGTTGATATTGTCAAGTTGCTGATGATATGTCACCAGCTCCTTATCGTTGTCCTTGCCACTGATTCTGCCGAGTTTGGAGTTAGCATCACTGCTATCCCTGTGGTCCTTATCCTGATAGCTGGCTGCGCCTATGCCGTTCAGCGTGAAATTAAATGGTACGATCTCTACACTTTGTCATCTGTTTCACTAGCCAATCTGCTTCTAGGATGATGTCAATAGCACTCGTATTGATGGTGCCATGCATGAGTTACTGTAGGTCATATTCTATATACCTAGTTAGATGACTGATTTAAGGTACCTTTTTTGCCGCTGCAGTCGGTAAGTATAAATTCCAGCCATAATTCTGTTCGCTCAACTCGCTTTCATTGTAGTCTATAAGCTTGTCCGCTTTTATCTGCCGTCCTCCCAACAAGAATATATCACCACGCGTGCAACCCTCACTGTCTTCAGTCAGTAGACTCGCTATTTCCTGGACGACCTTTCATTGAATCGTGTCATGCAGCCATTTTCTCGTTTTTGCTTTTGTTGACCACCTTTTTGGTTGGTCTCAAGTGCTTCTACGACTTCGACAAGGGTTTACACGACTCCAAAACTCATGGTCAGTTCTATATGCCTGTCCGGCAGCAAGTTTTAGAGGCATTGAAACTGGGTGATTAACTCTCTTTTTCTCAGATATAAACGCGGGCCAACAATACTCATCTCCGATGACACCAGGGCAAATGGGCGAGCGGCAATCATCGTACATGGGTGGCACTCCCCTCCAGCCACAGATCTCGATTGAATGATCTTTTTCGAATGTTGGCTATGGAAACATGAGCTACGCATCACGAACGTTTGATATGCAGAACGCGTAGCTGGCACAGCTCAGCTCGCGAGTCTGATCTACTTGCGGATTTCCATGTGTACCCATTCCTATTTAATGTACGGACACCCAGTCTTTTCTAATTCTTGTTCCATATATTCCCCCGAATCCATATCTCTTTTCGAATTCCTGTGAGATTAAACAAGCCAACAATAAACCACGATGCGCCATGTGCCATATCGATAACATAGTGGCTACTACAAGTCCAAGAATAACGGGAAAGAACGTTAATGAAGCAGAGAGGCAACACGCGTCGCGGAGGGTCGATACTCAGGGCTCTCCCAACATGACTTGGCCACCCTCCAGACGGGGTTACTACTACTGATGGAATCCGGTCGCTCCGGGTGTACGCCCTCCCGGGCATACCGTATCACATCATTGGACGAGCAACCTTGAAAGGGAATCTTGCTAGATAGCATCTTATAGTAACGACAAGATGAACATCAAACGTATCTTTCAAGGAATCGGAGCTTACCTCGTATAGGACGCAACCAAAGGAATACATGTCCGACTTGTCTGAGGCTTTGAGGTGGTCGCCTCCATGTATGATTTCTGGGGCCATCCAATACACAGGATTTGATGCAACACCGACACGCGACGAATCAAGGTATTTGGCTGAATCGGAGGCGTAAGATTGTCCAAAGTCGCCAAGGCGTGCGTGGGTGTCATCATCCACCAGCACGTTATCCTAATAGGTCTCAGAAACGACGACGCAGATGAGCTCGGATGTTTCTCACCCCTTTAATGTCCCCATGAATGACGGGCGGCTCGAACGAGTGGATGTATGCTAAACCTTCTGCGAGGTCTCTGCCCCATCTCCTGGCCAACTTAGGCCATTCCTTGGGGTCGTATGTTTTCATGTGATCTCTGACGTTGCCGTTTCTGTAGAATGGCGAGATCAGACCCATGTCGAAAGTGCCTTCCATGACGACCCCCAGGAACGGAACAATATTCTTGTGTCGTAGGGTTGTCCACAGGATAGCTTCGCCGGCGAACAACTGCAAGTCCGGATCTCAGTGTGCAATGAAAGGAAACCACTCGAAAAATTCAGACCTCGAGACATTTCCTCTGGGTATCATAGCCACCACACACAATTTTCTTGATAGCGACATCGTTGCCGCCCATTCTTGCCTTTGTTATCGCACCGTGTGCCCCGGAAGTACCCAGGGCCCGCCTGTTGGTTAAAGAGGCAGGCTC
The DNA here is from genome assembly GCA_038091295.1 of Tylopilus felleus. Lineage (NCBI taxonomy): Eukaryota > Fungi > Basidiomycota > Agaricomycetes > Boletales > Boletaceae > Tylopilus > Tylopilus felleus. The sequence goes on along the minus strand of JBBPOE010000039.1, from coordinate 42,184 downwards.
AATCTGCAGGGCAGACGGAAGGTATGCGGACTTTCTTGACATGCGGTAGATGATGGCACGTAGGCGACGCACGACATCATCCTCCTGCGGTTTGTTGAGGAACTACAAAGTATCAGTTGCCTGTGGAACAGTTCCAGAGAGACCACAAACCTGCCAAAGCAGCTCTATGATGATGGCTAGTTGGTTGGACAGTTGGTACAGCTCCGGCTTTCTGCCACAGTACATAAGGTGAGAAAGCAGGTCGCTTTCATCGTCAGTCGTTACAAAACGTTGGTCAGATAGAAATTTGTGTTGATGACATGTGTGCTGAGAAGGATGTGAATTGAACACCAGTCGGAGAGTGAGAGGTGTCCTTACTTTCTCCCAGAAGCTAGCAAGCTCGTTTCTTATCTGGGAATGGCAAGTGAGCTGCTTCACACTGTTCCACTGCTTCCAAGTGTTGGCGTTGTTCTCCAACATAGGCAGATCTCTATGTTTGCGAGGTAAGTTGCCCGCTTCAGACGAAAGAGAAAACGGCACACCCGCTCCTGTAACAGGACACCACATGTACATAAATGTGCATAAAGAGATACTTGTTGGATGTCAGCCGGTAGTGTGCATCGAGTATGTCTAGAATCCTCACTCTATAGATACGGAGATACCTGACGAAATCCAAGCACCTTTGTCTGCTTTCAGGATTAGGAAACCTGGAGTGCGATATGACATCGTGGAGCTTTCTATCACTGTCCGTATATCGTTGTTTTATCATTGCGTCGAACGTGTGTGCTGGAGGAGGGTTTGATGTCGCAGTCATGAATTGTGGTTGGTGGTACGAGGGATGAACTGGCGGGGGAGCATTGACGTAGAACGGGTGCATGATGCAAATGTGGTGCGACGGTGAGTAGATGGGCAATGGATTGAAGGTGGTGCACTGGGCTGCTTACTTGCTGCTTTTAAGAGTACTTACTTGACACCCGGCGGCTAGAGAGAGACAACACCTTACTCCAGAAGGACTCAAGGTCGATAGGAAGGAACAACACGGTCGTGGAGGCGAGCGCCCACATAACGATAACTGACGCGAACAGCAATCAAGGTGTTGCACAGGATAGTGGTGGTCCTTGTATTTTTGTTGGGCATGGAAACGGTCCAGTTTCTCGCCATCAACAACAAGGTCCACAGAGATGAATGCAGGCGCTCTCCTGGGCGGACTGAACGTATCGTTCGGCGTCGTGCACAACGTCGACGTCGGGGGCGGGGACTGTCGAGTCGGGGATGTCGCGTCTCTCGGGTCGCTGAGCTCGAAACACGTCATGTCACCGTCCGACGCGTATGTCACAAGAATGTGACGCGTTACTCTGCGCTAACCACAGGCCACGATGGACGAGGACTCAGAAATGGCGCAGATATTCCCCGGCGAGGACAACGTCGACCTCTACGCCGTCCTCGCACTCAAGTCCGACGCATCCCAGGAAGACATCAGAAAATCATACAGAAAACTCGCACTGGTGTGCCATCCAGACAAACATACCAACTCGTCCGAACACGAACGCGCGCACGCGTTGAAGCGCTTCCAGCAAGTAGGGTTCGCCTATGCTGTTCTCAGCGACGAAAAACGCCGCAAAAAGTACGATAGGACGGGCACGACGAGCGAGGGTATCCTCGATCCTGACGACGAGGGCGGATGGGATGCCTACTTCCAAGACCTCTTTGACCGCGTCACGCGTGGCAGACTCGACGAAATGAAGAAGGAATATCAAGGTAGCTACCAGATCGATCGATCTTCCTCCATTGCCCTCACGCTCTTCAACCTCAGGTTCTTCAGAAGAGGTCGACGACCTCATGGCGGCATACCACGAAACTGAAGGCTCCCTGGATGAAATCATGAGACACATTCCTCATTCGACCACAGACGACGAGCCACGATTCATTCAGGTGATATCCAAACTCATAACCCAGGACAAGCTACCCGACCTCCCTCTTTGGCGGTCTACTTCTGCAGACGAGAAAGCCAAACTCGTCCGAAAGAAACAAGCCACGAAAGAAGCTAAGGATGCAGAGGAGCTAGCCAAGGAATTGGGTGTTTGGGACGAATTCTATGGGTCAGGCAAAGTAGGTGCGCGCAAAGGCAAAGGGAAGCAAAAGGAGAAGGAGAAGGACGACGCTGGTGATGAGGATGTTTCAGCCCTGCAAGCTCTCATTCAGCAGAGGCAGAAAGCTAGAAACGGTTTCTTGGACACTTTGGCCGCAAAGTACATGGACATGGAAGAGGAAGACGCCTCGAGGAAGAAGGGAAAGAAGCGGAAAAAGGCCACTGAACAGACCGACGCCGAAGAAACCGAGTCTCCGCAAAAGCGACCTCGGTCTGCCCCCGCTCAGGTTGACGAGGAAGAGTCAGAAAGCACTCGATCAAAGCACAAGTCAAGAAATGTAAAGGCGTCTGGGACGGAAAAGATGAAGAAGGGAACTCGGGCAAAGAAGGCAAAGTAGCATTCTCCTTTTGTTTAGCTGTATCTCTTGTATAACGTGTCACATTAAGCCAATCGATAGATGGTCTTCTTGTGTGTAGTCGTAACATGTCATCACTTTTTATACATATCTCAGAGAATCGATTCCCAAACTCCTCCGTGCTTGGACGATAGCAACCAGTTCCTTGATACATTCCTCCAGAATAACCACATTGTCCAACAAATGGGACAAGGTAATGTGGGTGGGCAGATGTGGGTCCTCGTGATCATCCAACTTCTTCTCGACATTCTTGACGTCCACGCGTCCCCACTGGTTGCCAGCCGAGAAGACGTCTTCCTCATCAGCTCCCCAAGTGGACGTTTGAGTCGGCATCCACAAGCTGGACGATTCAGAAGGGAGCGGTACGACGAATGACTCGACGACGATATCTCGCGTCTGCTGATAATGAGGCGCAAAGGGTCTCGACGCAGCAGCCTTGCTATCCTCTCGAGACGAGGTCAGAGATTCAGCAGGCGCTTGTGTCCTTGACTTGCTCTTCTTCGGAGTGAGGAACGAGACGAGCGACGAAGACGCCTTTGGCTTGGATTTCAGGCGTTGTGCACCCACGTCCGAGGGGCTCGAAGACGTCCCCGAGTTCAAAGGGGCGTTTGAAAGTCCCGCATCCACCGCAGGCTCCAGAACGAGCGTTAGCGCGTCCGTCAGATTCTCCGAAAACAGCAAGCCTTGACGGCGTTCCAAAAGGTACTTGTCAAAGTTGTCCACACGCTGGCGATAGCGTTCCAGTTGGCCCACGAGGCCATGGATGATCGTGTGTACGATCGGGCGTGAGTGCTCGTCAAGTCGTGTTGCGGGAAGGATGTTTGTCTCTGTGGCGAGCTTTTCGTCGATCTCGAAATCGATCGAACGGTCGTCTTGCATGTCTTCTGATCGAACATCGTCCGGCAACGCTCTGAGCTGTGGCGCCTCGTCTACATTGCACGTAAGCCAACCTGCGATGGACCTGTTGGGACACAGTGCTAGCTCTGCCAATACACCCGTTAACGAAATGTTCATCTTGGGCGAGTTGGCAAAGAATTTGCACAGCAATTCCAGGATGAGAGAAAGGATGGGGTCTTTGGCATTCAATCGGTGCCTCTGTTTCGACCGCAATTCGAGGTCTTCGTCGGCACTTACATGGAAGCAGGAATGACTTTGGATGGAGTCGAGAGCGTCGCGCAAGTAATGGTCGTATCCCGTACTGAATGCGTCATCGTTGTGCGATGGATCGATACGTGACACAAGAGCAAGATACAGACCCATCTCACGTTCGTGGGTAGAAAACGTTGTTTCTGGCTGTATATGTATTGGAAGGGATGGCAGACAAGTCGATGGAGACCTAGGCTCGACTTCCACGCCGGGATAAACAAATTCTTCCTCGTCGCTGTCTTCTCCCAATGTAGTTGGAGGCGCAAAGGGTCGAACCATGGCAGGTTCCGGATAGCTTGTTGCACTGGTAGAAGGAATGACGAGGATGAGTCCATCCACGCATGCCTGACACCGCCGTGTAAGCATTGTCTGGAAGAGCTGGAGAGCCGCCGTTACAGTAGCCAGGTTCTGTGACCGGAGATTGGAAAGAACGAGATCCTTTAGCGTGAAACGGGCCATCGTGGTGAAGTACTCCGATTGCCTCCGCGACTCTGGGGCTTCCATTTCCAACAATAGCATTGCGCTGCTCTTGCGGCGGTGTAGCCTCGTTGCCTTGTCCCCAGCGCTGCTGGAGCGAGACCGGGGTGGCACGACGCCACTGAGGTTGAGCATCCCGTGGACGCGATGACGTGGCTTGCCAATGTCATCACTATCTTCGCTCATAAGGAAGTCGACGAGGAGGTCCAAGAGCTGGCCGTTTTCAAGAGTTCGTATCATGATATCAATGTAAGACACGACAGCGACAGCGCTGCCATCTAGATCTGAACACTCGAGGATAGAAGGGTATAGCACGTTTTCTAGGAAGATTCGGCGCACGGCGTCTAGGATGGACTGCACGATGGAAGCACCAACAAAACCTGGGGCATCGAGTTTACCATCCGCGGAATCACGAATTATATTTCGTCGAATGATGTCCTGGAGGAACTCGAGGAGTTTGAGGAAGTGGTCTAGGCGTGCTTTGAAGTCGGAATTAGTAGACTCCTCAAGTCCGATTGCGCGGTTCTTCTCTGCCTGGACTGCTGCATCTTCCTTTTCCTTCTCGGTCGCTGGTCCGGTGCTGCCGAGAACCATGCCAGTTGGATTAGTGTCTTGGGTCACCGGAGAACGGATCTCGAGTTTGGAGGGCAGTAAGGAGTAGACGGCGCCTAAACCTGCACCCAGAACATCGGAGAAATCACCGTCCACGATGTACTCTGCGAGAGCGAGCGCGGCATCGGTGATCGGATCTCCAACCGTTTGATCGGACCCCGTTCCACCTCGTCTGTGGGCGGGACCCCCCGGGGACATGGCCACATCCATGAGGAACAGGAGGCCAGCGCGCGCAAAATCACCAATTTGGCCTTCTCGATGCACGAAGCGCAGAAGATAGTTGAACAGCAGGAACTCATACTCTGGTTTTCGCACAGCGGAGGTTATGGTCGCTTGTGATGGGGCTGGAGAGGGCACACGTCTTGAATCATCTTGGGGATTCTCCGGGAATTCCTCGTCTTCATCATCTTCATCCTCGTCCTCTTCCTCCACTGCGAACAAAGGCTCCGAACGATACCAGTGTTTGTCATGGAAGAATATTATGAGTAGATCTCGGTGGGTGCGAATACGACTGCACAGTATACAAAGTAGATTGACCACTGTGCAAAAGAGTGAGGTGTGAACAAATGACTTCTACACGTGCACGCACGACTCACAATCTAACTCGTATTCGGAAGGTTGACTCCGCACGGCGTTCTTGGCAGCACCCATAACTCTATTACGACCATCCAACTGTTCTTGTAGGTCGTCTCCGACACAACTGCGAAGGAGTCTCAGCACAGCTCTGTGGACCGCCGAGTGGACGAGAAATTGTTCGTCCATAAGGACGACCATGTTTTGTACAGCACGGAGAACTTCTGCTTGTATTCCCGAGGGGCGATCGGGCCCACTGAGGCGAACGAGCGTTCCCAGCACGTCTACGCACGGAGATTAGGGACCTTTCTCCGTAATGTGGTAAAGCCTGACCGTTCTTTAGAAGATACTCTAAGCAGACGCCTGTACCGCTTCAGGAGAGTGAGTAATGGTGAGGGTGGGGTGGCAGTGAAGGAGTGCACAGACCCTTCCTCCGTCCGGGACGATTCCCATACGAGTGAATCTACCATCGACTGGAGATTCGCTGGTACATCAGTCGACGCGATCCCTCTCACGAGCTGTCGTTCATCGGGGTGTTCAAGCGTGGTCTGCTCGGTGAGACCTGTGTAAATGAGTCTACGGTACCAAGCTAACGATGAGCAGACCTTGATCAGATTCCACGATCTGTTGAATTCACCAGCATGGTCATGTGTCGGTTTGGGAGATGGCTGACTGCTGGTCCTCAAAAACTTGGAGAAGTAGTCCATCGTCAAGATGTCGTTCTCGAGACAGGCTTAGCGTTCATTGACAATCCACGTGATCCACGCGACATGAACTCGTTCATTTACTGTTATCTAGTACACGTTCGTATCTGACCACTTTAACTTCATTCCACCTCTCGAGCAAATGTCAGTCGTGTCTGTTTCATCTCGGTCCTCGGCTTCGCAGCATGCTGGGGCAAGGGTGGTAATAGCTCCTTTGGAAGTATCGGTGGTTTTATCGATGTTATCGGTTTCAATGGCTTCGAGATTCCCTCGACCATCTTAGTTGGAAGAGAACGGTAAGTTCGCAGTTTCACGTCAGGTTCCACCTCCTTGGGTGGCTCGTGTACCGGGGGTCGCGGCCTGTCGCAAGCATTTATGCTGCTACTCTCTGCAAACACCGATCTTGCACACTTTGTAAATGGGTTGCGTGACTTGACGGCGGCCTTTGCCCGCGTCTTTGCCAGGGCAAACTCGCTCTCAATTTTGGGTCGCTTATTCGAGAACTGGTGGACCATGTCAGCCACAGCGTCGGAATTACGTTTGTGCAAGCGAGTGCGATCAACTTTGAGGAAATTATTTAGCGAATGGACGACGATAGGTTGAGTCCGTCGCAAGCTTTCAGCCACCGCGGGGGGATTGGCAAGTATAGGAGAGTTGTGTGCGTCCAGAGTCTTCCACGGGGGTGGTAATCGAGCGATGGCCAATGGATCCAATTTGCCGCCCTCGGAGGATTGTATGGCTTGTGCAGACAAGGGAAGGATGTTCTTCCTAGAATGCTTGTTCGAAGGCGGTGCATTCCTGTAGAATGAAGAAACATTGGAGATTGGTTGATCGGTCGGGGGTGGTGTAGGGACTGCCGGGACAGTAGAAGACACGGATGGTTTGGATGGAGGACAGGATGGACCTTTGGTTTGTTTCGGAAGAGGAGGAATAAAAACCACAGTGTCCTCTGCAGATGAAATGGTGCGAATAGTTGTAGTACTTGAACTGGTGGTAGGGACACCTTTCTTGGGTTGCAATGGGAGGTGGTTGAGTTGGTCGATATGTAAGCGAAAAACTGAGTGCGGAGGACAAGAGTAGAGGGATATGGGATCGGATGCAGTGAGTGCGACCTTTTCTAGACTGCAGAACGCCAAGGAGAGGGGAGCTGGGTGAAAGAGAGAATTGTTATCAGAGGGGCGGAATCCGAGGGGTGAGAGGAGAGTGTTGACCGCGTTTGGGGTACAACGCGTGAAACGGAGGTCTATAGGTACTAGGTTGGGACGCGTCGAACAAGAGAGGGGAGTTACAAACCGATGGCAGAGAGGAGGGGAAACCTGAGGAGGGCGTCGAGGGCGTCGTTGTCGATGTTTGGACAGCCGTGAAGACTGAGCAACCTGATGCCCCAAGGACCGGATCTGGAGTCAATCGAGGACGTGGCAAGACCGCGTGCGAGTGCGGTGAGGGCGTAGGAAGAGATGGAGCAACCACGGAGATCGAGCGCGTGCAAGCGGTGTAGGGTGCGGAAATTGGCGACGTCGTCGTCGCGCAGCTGTGTGCAGTTTGGAAGGGAGAGGAGAGTGAGGAGAGAGAAGAGGGAGGAGTCTGATATTTTCTGGAGGAGAGGGAGTGCGGGATGTGAGAGGGAGGTGTGGTAGTCGTGTAGATGGGGTGGGAGTGGGTTTACGAGCTGAGCGAGGGTTGCCCAGAGACGTGGGTCGCGTGTGTCGAGCGCGTCGACGAGTTCGGGCGTCGGTGGGACTTGTCTTTCTATCGATGGTAGTGTATCCTTGAGGGCGTGTATGCAAAACAAGGCGAGGGGAGGGACGATCATTTGTTCGAATTCACACGCGACTCTCGAACCGACCTCATCGCTGGCGTTGACTACTCGTCCTCTTTTTTTTTTCTTCATTCCTTCACCTGCACTCCTTTCAAATGGCCAACCAACCTGGCCAGCCCTACCCATTCCCACAACCTATTCGTCAGGACTACGACAACGACTCTGACATTCTCTCCCCCTACACAAGCACAACAAGACTTGCTGGCAACAACAACAATCCCTACGACAACACCCATTACAACGGCGAGTAATACCCTCTCTCCTCCCTAACCCCCCTCTCACATCCCACCAGACTCAGATCCTGGCCATGGCTCTCGCTCCTACCCGCCCTCCATCACCTCGCAGGCAAGCCAACCCTATGGCTCACCCTTCGCCGACCCCGGTCTCGGCGCATATCCATACCCCGCCTGGGCTCCCGACAAGCAAATACCAATATCCATGGAAGAAATAGAAGACATCTTCCTCGACCTCACCCAAAAGTTTGGGTTTCAGCGCGATTCTATGCGCAACATGGTCCGTCATCCCTTGCTACCCATATGCCACCCTCACCTCTCCCACAGTTTGATTTCCTCATGCATCAGCTCGACTCTAAAGCTTCACGTATGAGTCCAAACCAAGCACTGCTCACACTCCACGCAGACTACATCGGCGGTCAACATGCCAACTATCGCAAGTGGTACTTTGCAGCTCAGCTCAATCTCGACGATGCCGTCGGTCACTCACAAAACCCCGGCCTACAACGTCTCAGAAGCGTCAAAGGTGGTGCAGTAAAAACGCCAGCTTCAAAGCATCTCGACGGCGCCCTCAACCGTTGGCGCAATGCCATGAACAACATGAGCCAGTACGACCGTCTTCGTCAAATTGCACTCTACCTCCTCTGCTGGGGTGAGGCTGGAAACGTCCGCTTTATACCAGAGTGCCTCTGCTTCATCTTCAAGTGTGCCGACGATTACTACCGCAGTCCAGAGTGTCAGAATTGCATGGAGCCCGTCCAAGAGGGTCTCTACCTCGAAACGATCATCAAACCTCTCTACAAGTTCATACGTGATCAGGGCTACGAGGTCGTCGATGGAAAATTCGTCCGTCGTGAAAAAGATCACGACCAGATCATTGGCTACGACGATATCAACCAACTCTTTTGGTATCCAGAGGGTCTAGCTCGCATCGTACTCGATAACAATGTACGCCAACTCACTCCTTTCTCTTTCATATACTCATTTGCATCTAGTCTCGCTTGGTCGACATAGCTCCTACCAAACGCTACTTGAGCCTCCGACGCGTAAATTGGAGCAGAGTCTTCTTCAAGACTTACTTTGAGAAGCGTTCCACCGCGCACTTGCTCGTCAACTTCAACCGTGTCTGGATCCTCCACGTATCATTCTACTGGTTCTACACGGCCTTCAACTCACCCAAGGTCTACGCACCCCCTCATAAGCAGTTCCCGTCACCTGCCATGACTTGGTCCGCCACGGCCTTGGGTGGTGCTGTCGCCACCCTCATCATGATTTTCGCAACCCTCGCCGAGTTCATGTACATTCCCACCACCTGGAACAACGCGTCGCACCTCACAACGCGCTTCATCTTTCTTCTGGTCATCCTCGCATTGACCGGAGGTCCAACCGTCTACGTCGCCGTCGTCGAGAACCAGCCAAATCCCACCAATTCTCAGATACCGCTCATAGTGGGCATCGTGCAGTTCTTCATTTCTGTGGTTGCTGCCATCGCGTTTGGTTTGTTCCCCTCTGGTCGAATGTTTGGCGACCGTGTTGCAGGCAAGTCACGCAAGTACATGGCATCGCAGACATTCACTGCATCATATCCCGAGCTTCCCCGTTCTGCCCGCACCGCCAGCGTCATGCTTTGGATGCTCGTCTTTGGCTGCAAATTCGCCGAGTCTTATTTCTTTCTCACGAGTTCCTTCAGTTCTCCCATCGCTGTCATGGCACAGACAACCGTGCAGGGTTGCAACGACAAGTATTTTGGGACGGCGTTGTGCTCTCACCAAGTCGCGTTCACACTCGCGATCATGTACATCATGGACCTCATCTTGTTCTTCCTCGACACCTATCTGTGGTACATCATTTGGCTTGTCGTCTTCTCTGTCGGTCGGTCTTTCTCACTCGGGCTGTCCATCTGGACACCGTGGAAGGACGTCTACACTCGTATGCCCAAACGAATCTATGCCAAGCTGCTAGCCACTGGCGAAATGGAGGTCAAATACAAACCTAAAGTTCTTGTCTCGCAAATCTGGAATGCGATCATCATCTCCATGTACCGTGAGCATCTCTTGTCGATCGACCACGTCCAACGACTTCTCTACCACCAAGTCGATGGCCCAGACGGACGTCGGACGTTGCGTGCCCCGCCATTTTTCACCAACCAAAACAGTTCGAACTACAAGAATACCTATTTCCCAGCTGATGGTGAAGCTGAGCGGCGCATCTCGTTCCTTGCCTCGTCCCTTACCACCGCGCTTCCGGAGCCGCTCCCCGTCGATGCTATGCCCACATTTACTGTCCTCGTCCCTCACTACTCGGAAAAGATCTTGCTGAGCCTCCGCGAAATCATCCGCGAAGAAGATCAGAATACCCGCGTCACGCTCCTCGAGTACCTGAAGCAGTTGCATCCTGTCGAATGGGACAATTTCGTCAAGGACACAAAGATTCTCGCCGAGGAGTCAGAACATCCGGACGGCGCGTCGACCATAAACGAAAAGGCCAAAACGGATGATCTGCCTTTCTACTGCATTGGGTTCAAGACATCTTCTCCGGAGTACACCCTCCGTACCCGTATCTGGGCCTCGCTTCGTGCTCAGACGCTCTATCGTACTGTTTCAGGCATGATGAATTACTCCAAGGCCATCAAGCTTCTCTACCGTGTGGAAAACCCTGACCATGTATCCATGTTTGGAGGGAACACGGAGAGACTGGAACGGGAGTTGGAAAGGATGTCGCGCCGCAAGTTCAAGTTCGTAGTCTCGATGCAGCGGTACTCCAAGTTCAACAAGGAGGAGCATGAGAATGCCGAGTTCTTGCTACGTGCGTACCCTGATTTGCAGATCGCCTTCCTCGACGAGGAGGCTGGGCCCAAGGGCGGTGATCCCCGTCTGTTCTCGGTCCTGATTGACGGTCACTCCGAATTTGATGAGAAAACCGGCAAGCGCAAACCCAAGTTCCGTGTCGAGTTGCCCGGTAACCCCATTATCGGTGACGGAAAATCTGACAATCAGAATCATGCGATCATTTTTTACCGTGGAGAATATCTCCAGCTCATAGACGCCAACCAAGACAACTACTTGGAGGAGTGTCTTAAGATCCGTAACATCTTGGGAGAGTTCGAAGAATATTCGGTTTCTGGCCAAAGCCCGTATGCACAATGGGGGCACAAGGAATTCAAGAAAGCACCTGTTGCTATCATCGGCACACGGGAGTATATCTTCTCGGAGAACATTGGTGTTTTGGGAGATATCGCGGCAGGGAAAGAGCAGACATTCGGTACCATGACCGCCCGTGCTCTGGCATGGATCGGAGGCAAACTTCACTATGGCCACCCTGACTTCCTGAACGGGATCTTTATGACGACACGAGGTGGCGTCTCCAAGGCGCAAAAGGGACTTCACCTCAACGAAGATATCTTTGCGGGTATGAACGCCTTTGGACGTGGCGGGCGAATCAAGCATTCAGAGTACTACCAATGTGGCAAGGGCCGTGATCTCGGGTTTGGAACTATCCTCAATTTCCAGACGAAAATTGGCACAGGTATGGGTGAACAGATGCTCAGTCGGGAGTACTATTATCTTGGCACGCAACTCCCCATCGATCGGTTCCTCACGTTCTACTACGGTCATCCTGGCTTCCATATCAACAACATCTTGGTCATCTATTCCATCCAGGTGTTCATGGTTACACGTGAGTGATTATGTGTTCTGTCCTGGGTTCTCTTTATTCACGCCTCGCAGTGTTGTACATTGGAACTCTGAACAAGGAATTGGCGATCTGTCAGGTAGACTCGCAAGGTAATGTGCTCGGCGGTCAGCAAGGAACGGGATGTTATAACTTGATCCCTGTCTTTGACTGGATTAAGCGGTGCATTGTTTCCATCTTCTTGGTGTTCTTCATCGCTTTCTTGCCGCTGTTCCTCCAAGGTACGTACGATTGGTGTGCACGCTTTTCGCGACTGTCTCCAATTCCTCGACAGAGCTTGTGGAGCGTGGAACTGGAAAAGCCTTGCTGCGTCTCGGAAAACACTTTTTGTCGCTCTCCCCGATCTTCGAAGTCTTTTCTACCCAGATATACTCTCAGGCCATCCTCAGCAACTTGACGTACGGTGGTGCGCGATACATTGCCACAGGACGTGGGTTCGCGACAACGCGAATTTCATTCAGTATCCTGTACTCACGATTCGCGGGGCCGAGCATTTACATGGGAATGAGGAATCTGCTCTTACTCCTCTATGTCTCGCTTGCCATCTGGATACCACACCTCATCTACTTCTGGTTCTCTGTCCTCTCGCTCTGTATCGCTCCATTCCTTTTCAACCCTCACCAGTTCTCCTTTACCGACTTCATCATCGATTATCGTGAATTTTTGCGGTGGATGTCTCGAGGAAATTCGAGGACGAAGGCGAGCAGTTGGTACGGATACTGCCGACTTTCCAGGACGATGATTACTGGTTATAAGAAGAAGAAGCTTGGTCATCCATCAGAGAAGCTGTCTGGTGACGTCCCGCGCGCAACATGGCAAGCCGTTGTTTTTGTGGAGATCATCTGGCCGATCTGTCTGGCGGCCATCTTCGTCATTGCTTACATGTTCGTCAAGTCTTTCCCGAGCCCCACCGGACAACCCAACCCTAGTCCCCTTCTCCGCATTGCGGTGGTTTCGATTGGCCCTGTGGTTTGGAATGCCGCCGTCCTACTCGCACTCTTTTTCGTATCACTCCTTTTGGGGCCCATGTTCGAGAAATGGACCAAGTTTGCTTCCGTGATGGCTGCGCTCGCTCACTTCCTTGCGCTTGTCGGCATTGTTGCGTTCTTTGAGTTCTTTGTACGTGATCCACCTCCTGTTCTTTGCCATGTCTCACACTACGCATCAGTGGTTCCTCGAACTCTGGGATGCATCGCATGCGGTGCTCGGTGTCATTTCCATCGTTGCGATCCAACGTGCGATCCAGAAGATTCTCATCTCCGTCTTCCTCTCCCGCGAGTTCAAGCACGACGAAACGAACCGCGCTTGGTGGTCGGGTAAATGGTATGGCCGCGGACTGGGTAACTCTGCCATATCGCAGCCTGCTCGTGAATTTATCGTCAAGATCGTGGAGATGTCTCTCTGGAGCTCCGACTTTTTACTTGGCCATATTCTCCTCATCATCTTGACAGTGCCCATCCTTATTCCCTTTGTCGACAAACTGCACTCGACGATGCTTTGTAGGTGGAATCAGGTGCTAGCCCAGTGCTTTCTGAAACTGTTTGACAGTTTGGTTGCGACCCTCCAAGCAGATTCGTGCGCCTCTGTACTCGACAAAGCAGAAGAGGCAGCGCCGTTGGATTGTGAGTGTAATGACATGATCCGAACGATGCACCGCTGATCGCGCCCCAACAAGATCATCAAGTACACGCTTGTCTACATTATAATCGTAGCCGGCCTCACATCATTGATCGTTTTGCGTGAGTTTCAGGTCTTGTTCAACGTGGCAACCGATCATTCATGCGAGACCTTGTATAGCCGCGCTGTTCCGGGATCACATCACGCTCCACTGCACCTTGTGTCAGAACATTTAATGACTTGCCACACCATTCTTTACACTACGGACTCAGTGGCCCATCTATGCACTCTGTGCTGCCATCTTTCGTTCGGATCTGCCGGCATTCAGAACCATTTAGTTGACACGTATACATATCCTCATTAGACTTTTTGACTTGTTTGGTGTATTATAGCGGATGTTTTCCAAGCCATGACGAGCTGAGAGTACCCTCGCCTTGTAACAGAGACGCTAATAGGGAACGCTTTGCTCGTTTACTCGTCGGATCCCTGAATACCGGACTCCTCAACACTAGCTTGATCTACCTGACGTGCACTAATATCCTAGGGCATGCTAGGTGTGATATCGTATAACGTAGACCCTCATAATCATAATGTAGTATGCAAACCTCTGTAAATATTATGGTGCCTCACTGACGAGGGCCATTACCACAGTAACGCTGGTTTGACGTCAGCACCACTCAGACTGCAAAAAACGCTGACTTACTCGTCGACTTTCTGCAAGTAAACGTTTTGGTTAGATCAATATTCGCGTGAATGCTTCAACCACATACCCCACCACGATACGAGATACTCTCCCGCGCTGCGTCACCTGCAAAGTGATACATCAAGCACATCAAGTAAACCGGGAACATCTGAGCGGCCTACGTTCAAAAGGGCTCACTCTCTTCCGATCCCGCATGCATGCCTGGGCGTACTGGACGATACGATCTGCCATGGATCGCACTTGTTCGTCCTCTGGACCGCCAGCACGCGCGATGAGCGAACATATCGCAACGAGCTCTGAGGGATACACGTTGTCGGATAGGCCGTCCGTCTGGAGACGATGTGAGTGCCATTCGGGATCATACCGTCGGTGACCTACGTATGCAATGACGATGTCGCCATGTCGAAGTTTCGTTTCGTGCTGTGCGGCTGCACTTGGAAGGTCTATGTAATATTTATTAAAGTTTACGCCTTCAGGGTACTTTGTGAGTTGTCTTGTGGGACAGAAATCAGTAAGATAAGCAGGCAAAGTGTTAGTGAACACACAATGGACAGTTAAAGTAATGAGTTTGGACTGGCTCTCTGTAGATAACAGAAGAGGACCGTAAGATCAAGAAACCGCTGTCACCTAAACTGAAGATAGCACTGAGCGGCCTGCAGTGGTATACGAGATACTATTGCTCACTTTGCTGAGCGGAGAACGCCCGAGGAAGAGTTCAGAGTCAACAAACAAGCTGTACTAGATCCTGTGAGACAAAGGGAGGGTGAGATCGGTTTCGCCACCGAGCAAAGACATCAACTCACCAGCTTCCACGAGTTTTTCCCGGAGAACTCGGCTGTAAGCTAAGTCGAGGCACTCGTAGGGGGTGATCTCGCGACCTCGGGCGTCTTCGTGGTGTTCGTGATCCTGGGTAGGGTCAATTTCTGGCTCCCCTGCCCATGAATCGTGCGAGTAGTTGTGCGCGAAATGCATCAAGGCCTGGGCGAACAATGAAGGGTCTACGCCCGAATCGACCCATCCTCCGACACCGTCAGCTACGCCGAATGCGACTCCCTGAAGATGGGGACGCTGAGGTGAGCTAGGGAGGGGGAAATAAAGTAGGCTTACCTACCGAGCCATTGCGCATCTATGGGACGGGTGAGCAAGAAATGGAACAGTATAAACACAAGGGCACGTGCCTCGGTATAGTAAAAGAAATCCTCGCCCGCGTCCTTTGGAAGGGAACGCTTTGGGTGTGTCAACATTGCGTCTCTCCATTTCCCAAGGTGAGAGTCTGCGGAGAAGGCGGTATGAAAGCGCGTCAGCTTTGGGTCCTGAGGCTTTGGGGCCCAGCTGACGCCAATGTGAAAGTTGAATGGACGCGCGACGGTCGAATTGAATCTGAGAGATAAAGACCACGAACGTACGAGACGAGAACGTGCAAGCAAGGGAGACATTGGCCTCAGAAGAAACCTGCGCCGTTGGATCATGTCTCAAACACGTGACCTCAATGGAATCGAGGTAGGGCTAATGTACATTGTACAAGCACGACGCAAGATTGCTTAGAACTAGTTCATTATTCACTCCGGTATTTCGATTGGCATAGACGTTTGACTCGGACTTGCCAGTGACGGTGATTAACGCTCCGACATCATGGCACCTGCCAACTGAGACATCCCAGAGCGTTGTCGACCGCGTTGACTACTAATAAAAGAGTTACAAACCATAGTTAAAATTTCACTATCACTCTCGTCACCTCGCGTCTGCCAGAACATGCATCTCGTACTCAAGATACAGGAGATACTTGCCCTTATTTTTTCCAACTTTTCTCCAACGGAATTTGGCGAAGAACAAGCTCAGGCTGCTCGAGCTTATCTAGCCGCTGTGGCCAGAACATGTCGCTCATTTAAAGAACCGGCTCTGGATATACTCTGGCGAGCCTTGGTGGAGTCAGGTGGACTCTTCACCACTAGCCAGGTGTCTTCCCAATGCCAGTGCACGCTGTTATCTTACCAAAAGAAACATAATCCTTAGACTGGTCAGATCATTCCTAATAGCTGTTACGCTGTTTACTGAACGTCTCTGCCCTTCTACTACGGTGTAGTATACATTTAACAGACCGCTTACGCAGACGGAGTGGAATATCCTTCAAAGTTACGCACGTCGCATCCGATCTATAGAGAACGTCAATGATGCACTCGCCTGGGTATTTGTCAGGTACCCTTCTACCACCGGGCTACTCTTCCCAAATCTCCGCACTCTGCGCTGCGTATATACAAAGGAAACCATATCGCTGTTGCGGTTACGCCTTCCATCCTTGGTTTCCCTCTCTGCAACGTTCCAGAATCCACATCTGTACCTGGATGATCTCAGGTCGTTTCCCGAGACCTCCCCGAATATTCGAACACTTTCCCTCGACACGGAGCAGTCTGACGTTGTATTCGACAAATTTGTCTCCAGTTGTATTTGCCGATGGCAAACCCTCCAGTATCTGTCTTGTGGAGGCATCACCCTGGATGCAGATGCTCTTATGCATCTCTCTCGCATGCCTACGTTGACTCAACTCAAATTTGCCCAGAGCGCTGCATTCTCAGCTCCCCACTCATCTCTTGTCTTCGCCAACTTGAACGACATCACGTTTGAATCCGAATCCTGGGAGCCGATATTGCAGTTTCTTTACCAGGCTCAACTGCCTGCTATCACGACTCTCAATGCCAGCGTTG
Source organism: Tylopilus felleus (assembly GCA_038091295.1). Lineage (NCBI taxonomy): Eukaryota > Fungi > Basidiomycota > Agaricomycetes > Boletales > Boletaceae > Tylopilus > Tylopilus felleus. Next base: position 25,424 of record JBBPOE010000039.1, on the reverse strand, counting down.
ACAACTGTCCTCTCAGGCTGGATCTCGCCTCCTTTCTGGCTAGCGTTCCGAAATCCAATACTGGCCACACCATTAAGACTCTGATGTTGGAACAGTTGGGCTCTCACTTCGCATATAATTTTCCCTCTGATGCTCGCCCACTCGGCTTGCAAGACTTGCAGCCGTGCATGGTGTTCAGCAATCTTCGTCACATAGAGCTCAATGCTGAGTGCAATGTGGATCTCACAGACATTCAATTGCTAACGCTGGCATCGTCATGGCCCAAACTGGAATATCTTAAAATAAACGAGAAGTGGTGTTAGGGATCTCTAGGCGGAATTACCCCAGGCGAACTCATTCAGCTTCTCCAAACATGTCCATTGCTCCGTTTGATCTCCCTCCGTCTCGACACGATAGACTATACTGAAGTGCCTCCAAGTCAAGTGCCGGCAAGCTTCAGATTGACGTTTCCAGGCCTGTTTTCGATCAATGTCCTTGACGCTATGCTCAAAGCGGAATCTGTGACAGCCATTGCCACTTTTTTTTGCCGGTATCGCAGCTTGCTCCGAGGCAGACTTTTTCTTCTCTTATTTCTTTAGTAATTCTTTGTATGACACGGATTCCGACAAGCATTGGGGTGATGTACTTGATCTGTTCAATGATGCTCTAGGGCGGTGTTCCAAGTTCACTGGTCATTCAGATTCTTAATTCTTAGTGTAGAAACTCTCGTTTGGTCGTTGTGACTCGAAGTTAGTACGTACGGGAATCAATAATACTCTTCATCCTATACTCTCGTATGCTATCCGTATCACTGTCGAATCGCGACTCTCTGGCTGAAGAACGCCGCCGGGGTCGTCCTGGAGCGTCTTTGGAAGAAAGTACTCGGGAAACGGGTCCAGGCATCTGGGGCTGGACGTGGGTGGGCGCGGTTGTCTCTCTGGGGCGTCCCCAGGGTGGATGTGTATGCGAAGGCGGGCTCGGGGCTCCCAGCACGCCTCCGAGCTAGCCCAACAGATATTTAGTCGGCTCATACCCCAAGCAGAGCAAACTCCCCGGCAAGACTCACTTCAACATACTTGGCAAGTCACGGCAGCGTTTCTTGATCTAGCGTGACTTGGAGGCTGTGAGCTAACACAACTTGCTGCGTACCACGAGCAGAACCAAAACATTCCGTTCCTTCACGCCTCGAACCCTGCGGGTGCGCACCGGTGGTCATGATGAGTCGTCGACAAGGCCCAGTGCGTATTAGTCTTCCCTCAGATGCGATTGTACCATGCTGACAATTCGGTCAGACCATAGCGCAAAAGTGGTGCTTGAAGTCAGCTCTCCAGATACACGGGAAGTGTGGGCAGTCGCTTTCCACCGACCGAACGTATGTTTTCGGCGGGACACGAGAAGGGAATCATGGGATACGACGATGGCGACTCGGAGTTGCAGACAGTTGGCAAGACGTGGGAAAGCAAACAGGGATGGACTTGAACACCATTTCTGTGTTGGGACAACCATGGGGGCGAGCGTGTAGGACAGAGAGATCCGGGAGAAGGTTGTCAGAGGGTGTTGGTACCGTCGACGTTGCCAGTCCCGGTGGCAAACCTGGTGCAGTCGGGACGCCTGACTGCACCAAGTTTACCACCGGGACCGCTAGAGCCTTGGAGTCATCAGGGAAACATCAAGCGAGGAGCATCACAAGTTTCACAGCCGGGGAACGATTGGTTGGCCCACTCCAACATGTCGGCCGTGCCAGGGGAGTCAAAATCTCCCTGGATGATGGCGGTCGTATTGCCACTGCCTGTCCCGCCAGCGAAGATTCGATTATCCATATCTTCAACAGTCGCGATGGTGACCAGCTGATCGCCATCAAAAACCCGATACCTCAGTTGTATCCAATAGGTCCCATTCTTTGGTCCACGTTCGATTCATCCACTGCCAGTGGATCTCAACTTGCCGCCGAATGGCAAACTCATAAGAACGAGATCAGGTCTATTGCCCTCTTCGCAGACAAGAAAGTCATTGCTTCCTCCACCGTGAGGGTCGTTCCATCTCATTCTGGGACACATCGACACATGTCCAACTGGGTATTCTTGAGGGATCTCGAGATGTGGTATTGCCTTGTCGCCCGACGGTAGTCGTCTCGCGCGTGTACCTAGAAGCTCGGGGACAAATAGTATATGGGATCTCGCGGTATTCTACCGGAATTCTACTTTCCTCAGACTGTCGATGTAAGCACCAGATTCCTCACGTCGAGAATAACGTTTATTCATCAATCTTTGTTTCCCCACGTAAATGTACAGGCAGTTGACCAAAAAGCGGGCTTATCAGCCGAGATGACGACGACATTTTATTCGAGGTAAGAATTAGTATCGATTTCCACCGAGAGACACTGCGCTGACGGTGGTAACAGACTGAGTTGTCACCGAGCCCATCCACCGCGTTCCTATTCGATTACGAACAGGTAAGTAACGAGAGGTGCCTTGTATTGTTGAATACCATATGGTAGCCTCCCTCTCCGGCGTCGAATGAGAATCCCCCTACGACCAGTGCGCTACAGCCAGACTCATCCCAGGTCAAATCCGGCTCTCCTCCCGCTCTACCAGTGATACCCTCCGTCGACATCCCCGATCCAAAGCCGGATCCGGACAATGCCAAGTCATCCGAGAGAAACCAACGCCGAACCATTGGTGGTTCAGAACAATGCTGCAGCGGGGTAGTCGCAATCGGACGCCTCGTCAAAAACCTCCGGAGGAAACTCCTCCGACCGGTACGCCACTAGCAAGAGCAATACTCTCAGATAAGAAGTCTTCGACGTTGGCCCCCAGCCAGCGGATAAGGGTGGGTATACATTTTTTGTCTGCTGGTGCGCGCGTATATCTGACTACTTGGCTCAGCGGGCTGTAATGTGGATTGGTGATGAACCGTCGGTTCGTTTCATTTGTTGATTTGTCTGTGAACATCATGATTTACTGTTCTTCATAGGAGGAAGCAACCCAAAAACCTGCCGCGTCGAGCGAACCCCCGAAGACCATATCACCCTCCGAAGCTAGTCCGAGTAACGCTCCTGGAGAGACGAAACCCGGGTCCTCGGGAGCGCAGCACGACGTTGAGGTGAAGGCTCCACTTCGTGTACCCGGAAGTCGAGGCTCATCCTTATTCTTGCAGCAAGGACGTGATGGACCATCGACGTACAATGTAAATCTATCCTTATCCCCTTCGGTCTCGATACCCTCATGGCCGCAAAGGTCATAGTAGTGGATGAATGAGTCATCTCAGGTTGCAGACGAGCGCGATATCTACTGTAGGCAATCTGTACTGGGCGTTATTTCGGAGGATTCCGCTGTCTTCCGTATGAGAAGGAAATTTACTCGTGGCGAGTACTCTTGCAAACTGTCATGTCACATGTCAGGCCAGGTACAAGTTGCTGGAGACTAGTTGTATATGTAGACGTCATCCTCCCTCGAGTCATGCCTCCGATGTAGCGTTGCAATGTAGGGAGCAATTGATGATCACGGCAGACTGACGCTTACGCTCTTCTGAGCTCGGGGATATACGTTGCGATTACCTGTAGACAACACGGGACAGCCCGACGTGTACTTCATTTACGTGTGCACGCGACTGAGGTCATTGGGTGGGGATCAAGCACAAAAATATCCAACCGTAGGATTCTGTGAAGAGTGCAAGCACGACGCAAGATTGCCTAGAACTAATGGACTCGGTGGGTAGATTCATAATTCACTGCAGTTGCACTGCAGTATTTCGATTGTTCTCAGAATGCACGTAGGGGCAGGTTTACTGTGCAGTGCGATCAAGTACATCTCAGGGCCGTTCTTTTGGGGATGAATTTAGTCACCCGTACCAGAAACGCTCAAAAAGCTTCAAGTACATCGTGAGTAGATTGTATTCAGCGTTTCTCCTGTTTTTGAACTGTGTCGCGTGCTCGCGAGTAGTTGGCCCACATAACTTTCCAGTCTGCCTCAAGCGTCCCCTCGCCTGGCAAGTTCTGGTCGGAAGTAACCCCAGCCCATCCAACTGCCCGTTCATAGCATACCAGAGCACGCTCCATATCACCGCCTTGCTCGCTAAGAATGCCCATCAAGTTCCATGCCTCCGCAGCTGTACGACGTGCGTCGCGTAATAACCCCGTTGATGGTTTCCGCATGGCGTGTGACTTGGCAAACAACGGAAGAATAAGGGCATCAGGTGCAGGAGCATGAACAACAACCCCTGACCCTTTTGCGTCAGGTGGGGTGAACGGCAAACCAGTGAGAGCCAAGGCAACACGCTCCGAAGATTCCGCAGCTCTCGTCAGGTAGTCAAACGATGACTGCCTGGGTGACCGGAGTGCATAGAGTACTTCGGCGAGGTGAATGGAGATCAGGGAAGAGCGGTGGAGAAGGTAGAGCGAGTGCAACATCTGAGCTGGTGAAGCAGCGGAGGTGCTCGGAGGAGAGGAAATGCTGCGCAACAGTGCGAGGGCAGTTTCCTGGACTTGCCGAGCCTGCTTTAATTGACCAGACGTAGAATAGTAGGCGGATAATGAGACTAGTGTGGATGTGAGTGTCCGTTGGGCTGAGGGCGATGAAGGCACGAATTGAGATACATTAGGGACGACAGAACCTTCAGGTTGTTGGGTTCCTTGTGACAAACTGAGTGATCGTATCCACCAAGCAAGTGCGTCACCAGAGTCGCTGAGCCTCAAATTAAGATCGCCGAGTTTTGAAGCGATGCGAGCGGCGTCTGTCCCTTTGCCTGGGAGGCTGTCCCAGACGTGTTCGTACTTGGAGCGAGCTTCAAATAAAGCTTCCCTCGTTCCAATACGCTCCAATATGGCAGCATGGCGAAGGAGGAGTTCAGTGAATGTTTGCGGGCGCAGTTTCGCAGACGTGATCTTGGTTTCGGCGATCTTGATGGTCATGTCCAGATACTTCTGAGCAAAATCCAAGCGAGCCTCGATGGTATTGAGGCTGCCTATACCCCCATTGTCCGAAAACGTGATGGAACCTACACCCCAGTTTTCCGCCATCCACGAACCTCGTAAGAGATGTCTTGCTCTGAAGCCGAGAGCGGGGTCTGTTCCACCATGCTCACCCCCTGTCCATCTTTCAGCCTCCTTGTCCCATTCCCACCGCCGGATTTCATCATCCAAGTTTGATGCGAGTTCCACTGACTCTACCCATAAGTGAGTACCCTCGAAAATTGTCCAGCCAGTGAGTCCAAGACCGAAGGCACCCAGGAGGGAGAATTTGACGAGACGAGTGAATACATTGATGGCTGCCCCTGCAGAGGTAACGAAGTGGTCCTGTATGAACTGTCCCTGTGGCGGGGGACGAACTTCTTGGGACTGGTGACGGCGACGAGGAACGGCGAGGGAAGGTCTGACGGCGCGCCTCAGGAGGGATGGCGATGTTCGTAGCATGTCTGCTCCAACCAATTACAACGTTAGACCGCTTTGGGCTACGCTCCAGGTTTTTGTTTACCTGAGTTTACAGACAAACAAGTGGACCCTGCAAGAATTGCTTCCCGTCTACTTTGCACGCTGGCAGGTCCCAGACCTCGTACTTGTATCTAGATGCGACCATGTACAACTGAGCAGTGGAAGAGGGGCCAATAGCAAGAGCCCATTGCTTTGAACTGTAAATGCCCTATGCTCGACCCTGCCTGATTCAAAATGGAGCTTAGTACTAAAAGGAAACAGACAAGGTTTTTCGCGCGCAGAATTAACTTTTGGCTGACCCCCTACAGGTTTAGTCTGAGTGCCAAAAATAAAAAGTGATTCTATCTGGTCACGTGTTGTGTCAGCTGGATTGATGGTGGCAAGTAATTGCCGACGCGACAGAACGTTGGATGACCATCATCTCAACCACCGACTTTACTCAGGCGATGCTGTCACCTATCACCGCATGTCTCAGCGATGGGGACCAGCCTCCCTCACGTTTCCTTTTCATCATGGACTCTGCCATCCGATCCGGTGATACCCGTTGGCCAGCTGAAACACCGGTACACGCCCAGCTAGAAGAGGTGCGGGAGATGCACAGACACGTGCACGGACGCTTGGCCTGACCTTATAAAAGACGTGATACCTTCTACCCTGTTCACTACCATACTGTCTCTCGACAGTGTCCCTGGTGTGCCGCGCTATCAGTAAAACCATGACTTTTCTCTCTTTATTCTTCCTCTTCAGTCCCCTGGTACTCGCAGCTCTGATAAATCCTTCAAGGACGACCGTAAGGAGATGGAACAGCAGCCCGTTCATCGACACAGATGGCACATCATTTACAGTAAATGGCAGGTAAGCACGTTAGCACCTGCTTCTTACCGTTCAATCACCCACCGTGATGATTTGCAGTAACTTTAGGTACATTGGCACCGACGCCTACTGGTTACCCGCCTTAAACACGAATGAAGACATCTGGTATACCCTCAGTAATATCTCTGCCCTCGGCGTCAAAGTCGTCCGACTATGGGCCTTCAATGGCAAGCTCTTCATTTCTGGAGCGGGTCTAGATGGCTTACTCGGATTAACTAGATGTCGACACTGTCCCTGTAAATGGCACATGGTTCCAGCTTGTTCATAACGGGACAGTCTCCATCAACGATGGTCCAAGCGGTCTCCAGAAACTCGACACCGTCGTTCAAATGGCCGAGCAACACGGACTCTACCTTATCTTATCTCTCACCAACAACTGGTATCCGCTCCCTCTTTTGAATATCACGACGGAGCCCACCAACAGCGCCTTCGTTACTCGCGATGTCACCCCGTATACAAACAACTCATTACCACGTAATTACCTGTCTAATGACTATGGTCAGTGTTCATCTCACCCCCAAGACGCCGCTTCTCACGATGAAACAGGTGGCATGGATCTGTATGTTCGCCAATTCGGTTTTGAGACTCACGATCAGTTCTACACGAATCCATCCATTCTGAACGCTTTCATGAATTTCACGACTCAAATCGTTTCTCGATATGTCAATAGTTCGGCTGTTTTCAGCTGGGAGCTTGCGAATGATCCGAGGTTTTACGCTTCTACAGAAGATGGATTCCTGCGTCGCTGATCCATTTGAAATATCAGGTGCAATTCCACCATCCCTGCAAGCACGAACTGTACGACGGAGACCATTACACGGTGGCACGCTACTGTGGCGGCTCATATTCGCTCTATTGATCCTAACCATCTCATTTCCGCTGGGTCAGTGTGGTGACTTCCAAGTCAGGCATAAGTGATAATCAATACATCCACGATAGGACATCCGGCTTTATGTGCATTGACTGTCCAAAGCTGTATCCCTTGCATCCCGCTCCTGCTCCAACGCCATCCCCCGCACCAGGGAAAAGGAAACGCAGCAAGGCTGTTCCTGTGACCAGGGAACAGATACTCCGTGAGCGCGCCAAATCCAGGCGGCGCACCCAAGAAGCTGCTATAATTGCTGGAACGCTCAAACAAGATGGCGTCCGTATCAGAGGACGATGGATGTCCTCGGGTAAGCTTCGTGAATACCCTGGATTTCTGTTCACTCAGCTATTGCACAGCTACTAGACGACAAGAAACGCAGGATGTCGGTTCGATTTACGACGGCTCTTATGGAGTGGACAGTCAGGACATTACCAATATCCCGGACATTGGTTTTGGCTCTTTCACGCTCTTCCCCGATCAGCAATCTTATGGCCCCGTCGACCCAAACTTGGATCCCTACACAAACACGTTGAATACAGGTACTGACTGGATTCTCAAACAAGCTCAGTCAGCAGCTGCGTAAGTCTGTTTGTTTCCTGTCTGTGCAAGATATGAATCTCACAGGGAAACACAGTGTTGGGAAACCTTCGGCGTTGACAGGCTTCGGCTTGGTGACGCAGGCAAATGCTCCAAACTTTGTGCCCTTCAACATGACCACTGCACCATACGCTCCTAATGTTTGTGCGTAAACTTAAGCAGCCAGTTAAAGACCTTGTGGTAGCTGACATGCTCACGCAGCATCTAACTCTAGCTCCCCATATGGTGTGACAAATCAGCAACAGACAGACGCTTACTCGAGATGGTTAACTAGTATGTGCTCCTGCGCTGTATTGGACCTGAGGAGCTGATTATGGAAATGAAATTAGCTGGAATCACCGCCGGATTAGGCGGCATTGTCGAGTATCAGGTTCGCAAAGCCAGCCGATCGTCATATTTTGTATACTGAGTTGCACATGTGTAACAGTGGGGCCAAGCCAATTTGACGGCTGAAACCGGCACGACGATTTCACCTGGAGTCACAGGCATCTCACAGAATCCACAAACCACCCCATTTTCTCAAAACAATGATACGACGGGAATCACACCCAATGATGGTTATAGCAAGTGCGTCTTTCCCCGATCAGATGTTCTGTGTTACTCAATTTGATTCGCAGTATCGGGAATGACGGCATCCAACAAGTCACGCAAGCAGCTACTCAACAGATTTCATCTGACTGAAAGACCAAGCGGTGAGCGGCTTTTATCTCTGTGGACGCGAAGAAGGATCGCACAAGGATGTATGATTGGACGTATGAATATGGAACGTTCGAACACTGTACTTGGTCTGGAAACTTGACCAAGCTATGTAGATATATATTCTTCGGGACTGTTTTCTTGTTGATAAATTGATAAACGTATGTACCTTGGAATGTAAAATAATCCAGCAATGAAGTCAAATGACTGCGATCTGCTTGCTAGTATTGATCACGTGGTTGGCCCAGAAAACGCCAAGGCGTGTTATGCGGAACCTTTGCGGGTCACAGCGTTAGACCCCACCTTTCTCGTTGGTCCAGTTGGTGCATTGGATCATGAAGTTCTTTATCGACAACCTACCGGTACGTGTCGCGTCGTGCTTGTTTCAAGTCGAGGAAAAGCTTGTTATGTACCCACACGCACTTCGTCCAGATCATCTTTCCTTACGACCGAATTTATCCTGGTGTGTTCGCCCTTCAGTTCGGTAGAACCAAATTAACCACTTTCTTAGAACAATATGCGTACATGTGTGATCTCAAGCGGACACTTGACGCCACGGTGCGCTTCCAGTTGCACTGTAAAGCATCATATCCCATTATTGCCCATTCAGGGGCACTGTGTCCTAGAAATGCCTTCGGGGACAGGGAAAACTGTCTCGCTCCTGTCCTTGATTGTCTCGTATCAGCAAGTACATCAATACTTTGCGCTGTTGCGTCGCAGCGACTCATCTCTTGCATGCAGTCCCACCCTACGAAACGCAAACTTATCTACTGCTCACGTACTGTGCCCGAAATCGAAAAGGCTCTCTCCGAGCTGAAAAGACTAATGGAGTACCGAATATCGTGTGCTGAAACACCAGAACAGAAGGCAAAGGAAGAGAACTTCATAGGCCTCGGTTTGACAAGTCGGAAGAATTTGTGCATACACCCAGAGGTGCGTATGGGACTCGGGTATACCCTATCTTTCCTTTTGTGTAATCGTAGGTTCTCCATCCAGGTTTCCAAGGAAAAGAAGGGAAAAGTCGTCGATGCACGGTGTCGTGACCTAACCAACACTGCGGTGTGCGAGAAAGGTCGTGCGAATCCTGGATCAGTGGAACTTTGTGATTGGCATGAGGTACGTATCCTTGAGTTTCGACGTCAAAGTAGACGATGCGACATTTTGGCAGAACTTGGGGAAATACGAGCCCGGAACTATCATATCACCTGGGATATGGACGCTTGCAGACGTACTCCAACACGGTCGAGACAACGGTACATGTCCTTACTTTACCGTACGGAGGATGGTAGGCTGCGCTGCCTTGAAGGATGTGCCGATGTTCACAGTTGTTCGATCAGATGCCCTTTGTCGACGTGATCATATATTCCTTCCATTACTTGATCGACCCCAAAGTCGCGGAGCAAGTGTCAAAAGAACTGTCCAAAGATGCCATTGTGGTGTTTGATGAAGCGCACAACATCGGTAAGTAGAGACATTGACGGCCGTTTTTGTTCCCTGGCTCAATGCGATACCAGATAACGTGTGTATAGAATCTCTCAGCATCGACCTCACGCGACCTATGCTCGACTCGGCTGCACGGAGTGTGACCAAACTTGGTGAAAAGATCGAGGAGTAAGGACCGTGTTTGGTTTTGTTCAGGTTACTGACAAACCATCCAAGGATCAAGAAGACTGACGCTGCCAAACTTCAGGATGAGTATTCAAAGTTGGTTGAAGGTCTACAAGAAGCGACAGCGGACACTGTCCCTGAAGACGCTTTCATGGCGAATCCAAGTAATTATAGATCCGAGCATCCTCCATGAGTATCAACAACTAACAAGCAATGTCCAGTTCTCCCTGATGATCTGCTCAGAGAGGCGATACCTGGAAACATCAGAAAAGCAGAGCATTTCGTCGCGTTTCTCAAGCGTTTTGTTGAATATCTGAAGGTTCGCATGCTACTATTGCGCATGGAGTCATGCTGACGATGGACTAGACTCGCATGCGCGTCCTCCATGTCGTCGCGGAGACACCACTTTCTTTCCTGCAACATTTAAAAGATATCACCTATATTGAAAGGCGACCATTACGGTCAGTGGCATAGAATAGGATGGTTTCCACAACTGATTCCTCATTGTAGATTTTGTGCTGAACGATTGCAGTCTTTGATTCGTACATTGGAACTCCACCGGCTGGACGAACATTCCGCACTGCAGAAAGTTGCGTCCTTTGCGACTCTAGTAGCAACGTACGAGAAAGGTGAGTTTAACTCCTGGTGTTGTACTATGTCACCATTAAGTTTTCAGGCTTCCTACTCATTCTTGAACCGTTCGAGACTGATAACGCAACTGTACCAAATCCTATCTTCCACTTCACGTCAGTGTTTTTGCCAGTGATCCTCTCCATCTTTTGAATTTGAGATAGGTGCCTTGATCCCTCGTTGGCTATTAAGCCTGTTTTCGAGCACTTCAGCAGTGTTGTCATCACTTCTGGGACGATTTCGCCGTTAGACATGTATCCCAAAATGTTGCAATTTACGCCGGTTGTCCAAGAGACGTATGCAATGACGCTCACGCGCAACGCTTTCTTGCCGTTGGTAAGTGGTCTCTCTTCTTGAGCGATCGACAACTTCATAGCGAGTGTGAAGGTGATTACGCGTGGTAGCGACCAAGTCGCTATAAGCTCGCGTTTCGAAGTCCGAAATGATCCAGCCGTGGTCAGGAACTTTGGAAGTATCCTTGTCGAATACAGCAAGATCGTCCCGGATGGCATTGTTGCCTTCTTTCCCAGTTATCTTTACATGGAGTCTATTGTGGCAGCATGGAATGAGATGGTATGTTGGTTTGGCAGCTGTACTGACGTCTTGATGGTACGTTCTGCAGGGTATTTTGAACGAGGTGTGGAAGAACAAGTTGATTTTCGTCGAAACGCCGGATGCGAACGAGACTAGCATAGCACTGGAGAACTATAGACGAGTAAGCCATGATGGACTTGTCTTGTCTAGAAAGATGCGCATGTTGGTTGCAGGCGTGCGATAACGGACGGGGTGCGGTGCTGCTGTCTGTCGCGCGAGGAAAAGTATCGGAAGGGATCGATTTCGATCACAATTATGGGCGTGCTGTGATCATGTTTGGGTGAGTGCTGTATTGGGCACCTTGGGTGTGTGAATCTGAAATGATGGACAGAGTTCCATATCAATACACGGAGAGCCGAATCCTGAAAGCGCGACTCGAGTATCTCCGAGATGCGTACCGGATAAGAGAATCGGAATTCCTTGGGTTCGACGCGATGCGAAATGCTGCACAGTGTGTCGGACGTGTGCTTCGTGGCAAGACGGATTGGGGGCTCATGGTTTTCGCTGACAAGGTGAGATATATATGAGGCGATATTTGGGGCAAGTGTGATTGCTGAATCCCACGGAGCGGTTTGCGCGGGCAGATAAGCGCGCCAAGCTGCCTCGGTGGATCAACCAATACATTACCGAGGTGGCTTCAAACCTGTCTACAGACATGGCGGTGACACTGTCCAAGTTGTTCATGCGGACTATTTCGCAGAACCCGAATGAAAACCAGACGGGGGTCTCTCTGTGGACGTTGGAGGACATTGAAAAGGCACAAGCAAAACAGAGGGAGCAAGCGTTGTTGCTCGAGGAGCAAACGGGTCAGCGAGGCGCGGATGAGATGGACGAGGACGAATATGGCGATGGTGGGATGGACGATGCGATGCTGATGGATCTAGACCTGGAGTAAAAGTCACGGGGACGGTAACGAGGTAGCCCGATGTGTTTGCACGTTTTAATGATAGATATATATTACATTGTGAGAGGTAGAGAGGGGGGCTTGGTATATACAAATTAGAGAGAGAGAGACGAGAGTGCATGTTCTAAAGGGGATCATTGCGGACAATTTGGACATTTTCCAGCGACCTGTAGGTGCGCGAAGATCAGGGGGACGAAGAGGGCTCTAAATTGAGGAAGGGGGGGGACCGACGTGGTGTGTGATGAGGCGTTCTGGTTGGCTTGATGGGCATGATGAGAACATGAGGCTTAAGACGAAAAGAGACGCACCCGTAATAGCGACGGCAATTACAAGGTTTATTGGACACCCCATTGCAATCGGGAGTGTGGGCGGTGCTGAGGAAGCAAGCCTTGCTACGGCAATCGATCATAGAGTCACCGAGGAAGGCGAGGTGTCCGCATTCTTCGTGCTTGACAAACTTGAGCAGTCGATGACACATCCTGAACGCCGGTAGGTATATTTTAAATCATTCTGTCATTCTTTATTTTTGTCGGTGCGGGAGAAATTTCACTTGCCTCTCGTCGGCGGAGGTAGGAGAAAACCACAACCTCCGATCACCCACGCTTGCACCGCTCTTTATGGTTTGCCCTTTCCATAAACGGAACCGGCGTTCCATCTTACCACCGACGTCCATTCAACGAGATGAGTAATATATCTCTAATATCTCTATGCATCCTCGCTGGGAATCCTTTCCTCGGACAGCTTATCCTGCAAATCGCGAATGGGCTCGCCTTTGATCACCCTTTTCACTTCATCCGCACTCAGCGTCTCGTGCTCCACCAAGGCACGCGCGAGCTACCCAGTCCCCATCAGAACGCGCCACGTTGATGCAAGCATTCACGTACCCGATGCAGCTCTTCTTTCTTGTCATCCAAAAGTCTCGTTACCCGACGCTCACCTTGCTGAAGTAAACTGCAACAGGTTGTGGTCGCGGCAAACATTTTCTTTCTCGCCCACTCACCTCAAGATTTCAGAATCAATTTTCTCGCTCGTTTGAGGGCTGATGGGTCCGTTTTGGTCATTATAAAAGACAGGTCCTACTTTGCCAGAGAAACCAAAGTTCTGTGCGAGCGCTCGTCATCGGCAGCCCTGCAGCACGCGAAAATCCTCACCTTGACCATTTGTGTTGCCGTGTGGGTCGCTTTTTGGAGATCAGAAGAACATCCACTCGTGAGGCCACCTTCACCGTAAACTGATACGAAGAATTATAAGCAGCGAGCTGATGAGTCACGAAAGCACCTACTCAATGTCTCCGCAACCCGACCACCCATACACACGTCGATCATTGCCTTGTACTCGCTTTGAGAAATGGAATACATGTCACCTTCCGGTAGCTGAGAGGTCTGTTAATCCACGACGCAGCACCGGGTGAGTACTATATCCAGGGCCATTCACGGAATAACAACGCACGATACCGAGTGCATGACCACGTGGGACGCATGTAACTTTGTGCAACGGCATTGCACCTTCCGTGTAGAGTGCTGTCAGAGCGTGACCACCCTGTGCGAATTAGAGCATGGTGCATTTTATTGATGGTGGATAAACGCACCTCGTGATATGCAGTGAGCAACTTGTTCTTCTGGTCAATGTATGCACTCTTGCGCTCAGCGCCCATGACAATGCGGTCCTGACTGACCGTCAGATGGACATGAGGCCAAGACAACAAGATTACCTTTGCCCACTCAAAGTGTTTCAGGGTAACTTCTTTGCAACCTTCCTTTGCGGCCTGGATAGCGGCCAAGCTGAACGATTGGGTAAGTAACCGTTTCCGAGCGAACTAGATGACGACCTACTTGACCATGTTTTGCAACTCGGCGCCGGAGAACCCGGGCGTGCCCCGAGCCAAGATCATCGGGTCGACGGCTAAAAAATGAGAGATCACACAAGGCCAGGATAACGGTGACGTACCATTGCTGGCGATGACGTCTTTTATAAAGTGGTCCAGAAGTTGAAGTCTACCACGGACGTCCGGAAGGGGGACGGCGATATGACGATCAAACCGACCGGGACGAGTGAGTGCACTAGGCAAGTGAGAGATCAGGTTGCAATTCTGAACAAAGGTACGAAGAGCACCAACGGGTCCAGACTCTGAGGGAAGTTCGTTGCAGCAATTACAATGACACCCTCGGTTTGCAAGAAACCGTCCATCTCGACCAACAACTGATTGAGAGTTTGCTTCATGTAATGCTGGTCACGCTGAGAACGTTTACCGCCAACAGCATCTAATTCATCGATGAAGATGATGGCAGGTTGCTTCTTGCGGGCTGCTGCAAAGAGGTCACGGACACGCTTTGCACCGACGCCGACAAACATTTCCTCGAACTCGGAGCCAGAAGAGAAGAAGAAAGGAACGCCAGCCTCTCCGGCAACTGCCCTGGCAAGCATCGTCTTTCCTGTACCGGGTGGACCTGTCAAAAGGATACCTTTTGGAAGCTTTCCACCAAGCGAAGCAAAGGCAGTGGGATCTTTGAGAAACGTGACGACGTCTGCAAGTTCCTGGGGAGGGTCGTACTAGGAAGCGGAGAAGAGACGAAAAGGGACCAACCTGTTTGACTTCGTCGATGCCATGCACATCACTGAACTTGACAGGCTTTTGCTGAAGAGGCTCAAACTCTGCGGTACGTCCTCCGGCCTTGAGGAGACCCGAGTTTTCCAAGAGGACGGACAGAATAACCAACATAACTGAGAGAGAATGAAGAAGCGGAAAAGGACGGGGGAAATACACGTACAGAAACCACTTACACCAGTCAAGACGACGAAACGGACGATGCGCATGGTGAGGGAACCCTTGGCTAGGACAAGGTATGTATGCCGGGACGGAGAACAATATTGAGGTGCTTACGTTCACTGAGGGTGACATAGATAGGATTACCACTTACGCCTGCGCCTTTGCTGAGGGCAGCTGCGAGGTTTGCGATTGCGGGATTGGGCGGCGGTGGGTCGTGTGCGGTGTCGGAAGTAGAGTTGGCTCGTCTAGCAAGCAACTCGGCAGCTATTTTCTCACTGCGGGACTGCGGAGAAGAGGGTGAAGGGTCGGATGGGATTGAATTATTGGTATTGGACGTGGAGGTATCTGATGAAGGAGGGGAGGAAGGAGGGAGAGAGTCAAGGAGAGACTGTCGTTTGCGCACGGCAGGGTCTATGGATGGTTCGCGTCCGGAGCTGGCGAGTGCGTCGAGATATACCTCAAAGGCGTCGTCGGAGCGGAGGAGTAGGGAGGAAGGGTTCTGGGGAAACGATGGGCGTGACGGTAATGAGAGAAGACTGGACTTACGCGTTCGGCGGTATGCTCCCATCGGTCGATGACGGTGTCGTATCCCTCTTTTGTGCGGGTAGCGATTAATGCATTAAAGAATGCGAGCTGCTTCGGTATGTCATTTGGGTTGGCATTGGCGCGTGCTTCGAGTGCGGCGATCTCTGCAGCGGTGTCAAGGGAGGGCGGGGACGGGGAGGCGGAAGTAGACCAGGGGAAGAAGGAAGCGGTGCGACGGAGAGATGGGCGTATTGGACGGATGAGGAGGAGTGACCTTGACTGTCTGAGGGGGACAGTTCTGAGTCTGAGTCTGAGACAGGCCAACCCGAGCTTGAACATGTGAGGGTCAAAGTGCAAGCAAAAGTAGTATTATGTAATCAATATCACCTTCATGTCGACCGACAAGCAGCGCGGTGAGCAGAAAACATGACAAGAAACAAGGACACGCGCTCATTCCCTCGCAGCCATCGCAGCACTCGCATTCGTATCACAGTCATGTACAGACGCACTTACTGCCATTGGATCCACAGATCACCACTCTGCTCCACTCCATCTCATCCTCGCAGACATGGATTCACTCCTCGCACTCATATACAACATCGCCACCAAACTCGCACTCGCACTCAAGCCACCGACACCAGCCTACTCTGCATCTATCCCCCTCCTCAACGATCTCGCTGGCCATCCCCCCGCTCTCGCCCACTGCACACGTCTACTGCACGAGGATATACACGGCGCCGCCCTCATCAAAGACGTCAGATCGCGCGCTAAAGAGATCGTCGACGCACTCCGTGCCCTCGTTCAGACATTCCTCAACAACGCAGCCCGTGGTCCCCAGCTCGCCGGCACAGGCGCGGCCGGCGAAGAGTACCTCGTCCGCACCGCGACCTTACACGATCTCATCACAGACGCGAGGAGCCCTTCCGGCATCCCAAAGGACAACCAAGCAGCCGTATATCGTGCATGGAAATCGGACAGAGAATCCCTCGACGACAACCTCCAAGAAATCACCAGCATGATCAAAGACGCCGAGTCCGACGACGACCCTGACAGCCAAGTCGACGACGGTTGGGACGACATCGGACTCGGACACACAACGACAATGGACGAGCACGAGCTTGCCCGCGCAAATAATGTATCGTACCCCATCCTCCTCACAAAACTGCTTCGTCTTGATCCCTCTCCAGGCCCATCAGTTCTTGCGCCTCACCACCCTCCTCCACAAACGCATCTTTCTCGACCTCCTCCCACATCCCTCACCCGCACCCGTCTCTGCGTTCGACTCTCTCCTCCTACAATCAAATCGTCTCCTTACCGCGTCCGACGATCTCGTCGCAGCCCTCTACACTCCACACGACCTCGCATATATTCGCGTACAGATCCTCGAGCTCACCAGCGTCATCACCTCACTCCAAACACAATTAGCCGTCTTCCTCCCCGTACCCGATGATATTACAAACCAGCTCCGTGCCCTCAACGTCGACGACGACAGTGCCCCCAAATCATCCTCGCCGACCAAGAAAAAGGCCGACAAGAAATGGTTTGATACATGCGTCGATCAAATACTTCGTTTATGCTCCAGCGCAACCGAGTCACTGAGTGCATCGGAGAGCAATCAACATAGCAGTCCGCCATAGTAGATACTTGTAGATCGTCAACATTACAATCCAGAGACAGCAACAACAGCACACGGTACCAACACATCAGGCCTCTCCCTCCTCTTTAGGTGTTACTCGTCTATTTCGCTTTCCCAGTTCCCATTCGTCTCTGAATTTCGCCGCGAGGAAATTGGGGTGAAGTACCGTACTGTTCTCTGCACGCAATCGTTGCTCAAAACGCGCAATCTTGTCCGCTTGGGACTGCAGGTCAAACGTAAACTTCTACATGGGTGGCTGGTCAGAAACGACAAATCTCAGTCTCTCCATTCGGAGAGCTCACCATTTCCTCGGCCCGCTTGGCTCTCGCCTCGTCTCTCATCCTGTCCAACTCTTTCCGCCGTTCCTCGGCGTTCTTCAAACCAGACTTTGGTGTATTTCCACCGGCCTAACCAGCGAGATGAGCTACAAGAGGATTCGTCACGAATTGGGACTTACACCCTTGAATAGCTCCGCATATATTTTGAGGTTGCCCAAGTCAACGTCTCGCACGCCTGTCAATGCCTGTTTTCGTTGTTCCGATGTCGGTAGCGAAGGCTTTGCTAGTTCTTGAACGGACGGTGGTGCCGGTTTCTCTGTCGTAGTGGTGGGTGTTGACGTACCCGTCCCGCTGGTTGCTGTCTTGGTTTTCTTTATTGTCGGAAGCTTGCGCTTCTTTGGGATGGTTTGACTGAAGGGGTCTTTTGCGGCTTGTGATGCATCCAGCAGAGGATCCACTGCGGAGGGTGCGAGGTCATCGTTGGAAAACAGGTCTGAAGGTTGACTCTGAGCTGCAGCGCTCGACGCTCGAGAGGTTGTGGCAGGAGGAACAATTAGCTTGCGCTCGTCTTTCATGAGGATTTCTCTGTCCCTTTCCTTGTCCTTGAGGCCTTTTGCCTTTGCACCTTTGAGCTGCCCGAACTTTACTTTTCCTGGCTTGCCCTTGGTGGCACTGGCTTTCGCCTTCGAAGTGCCACGCTTGGGTGGAGTGTCCAGCTCAAAGTCTTCAGAAATCTCGGAGAGGGGAGACGCGAGGCCACTGAGGTCCCCCAAAGCGTCGCGTTCGATGTGGCTGTCACTCTCCTCGTCGTCTGAGTCGAGCGCTTGGAGGTTCTTCTTGGTATATGCAGCAACGACTGTCGATTTCTTGCGCTTCTTGGACGTGTCGGCCCCCGTTACCTGAGCTGGGGGATCATCTGGGAGGAAGCGACTGTCGTCAGCGGCACTGAGGGAGCGCTGTGCAGAATCGCGGAGACCGTCGATGTCTACATCCATGTCGTCATTGTCGTAAGGCGTTGTGGCCACTGAGAGTGGTGGATCAGAGTCAGCTGTGCGGGGACGCTTCGATCTCTGGAGGATGGGTGCGTCGTCATCGTCGTCATTGTCATCCGAGTGGACGAGGAGGCGTTTCGAGGACGACTTGCGCCTCGAGGATGATGACTGTCGTCGTCAGAGGCGGGTGCGGGGAGGGCTGAGGGACGCTTACCTGTGTGTTGTGCTTGGGGGACATGGGGTGAGACCGCCCTCACGTGAGTCCAAGTACGGCGCACAAAACACACCAAAACAAACGCGCTCGCCGGAGTCCACGTCGAGATGCGGTTCTCCCTCGCGCTCCGTCGCGTCGCCGTCGCACCGCTGACGCGCCCAGCGACCGTGAGCGTGCTCGGGCGAGAATATCTCACCGATGACATGACCAACGTGACCCCAACGATCCTCTCAAAGATCCCGCTCAGACTACACACTCAGCCAGCACATCCGCTCAGCACCCTTCGCAGCCTCATCGAGTCACACTTCCCCTCATACGCCCATCTTTCCTCTCTCTCCCCGCTCGTCACCCCGTACCAAAACTTTGACCTCCTCTCCTTCCCCGCTGACCATCCTGGTCGCTCCGTCACCGACAGCTACTACATCAACAAGGACCTGATGCTCCGCACCCACACCTCCGCACACGAAGTCGAGGTCTTTGAAAAAGGCGAAACCAAATGGCTACTCACCGCCGACGTCTACAGGCGCGACGAGATAGACGGCTCTCATTATCCCGTCTTCCATCAGACCGAGGGCGCGCGTATCGTCTCTGCCGACCCAAACGGCATGAAAGAAATCGAAGACGACAACGCAATGCTGCAGGCACACCTCCAGCGTTCAAACATCATCATCGAAGACGTGCCCCATCTCTCGCCCACCAATCCATGTCAACCCGCACATGACCCAAAACACACGGAACTCATCGCCAAGAATCTAAAACTCTCTCTCAATAGCCTCATACTGACCCTCTTTGGTGACCGTGTTGGTGCGACGCCTCAAAACCCGCTCCGAGTAAGATGGATCGAGGCAACCTTTCCTTGGACGACCCCAAGCTTTGAAGTCGAGGTCTTCTTCCGTGAAAAATGGCTCGAGATCCTCGGATGTGGTGTCATCTATCAGCCAACACTGGACAACGCGAGCGAGTGCATTCCTGTCGACACTCGCTCAGCAACCTGACGCATTCTTAGATATTCGGAACAAGCTTGGGTGGGCGTTCGGCCTTGGACTCGAGCGCATAGCCATGGTTCTCTATTCCATTCCCGACATTCGCCTGTTCTGGTCTCAAGACCCACGGTTCCTCACGCAATTCAAGCAAGGTGAAATTACGACGTTTCGACCATATTCGAAATACCCCGCTTGCTTCAAGGACGTCAGCTTCTGGCTCCCCGAAAATATGGATCTCCACGACAACGACTTTTGCGACCTCGTGAGAGACGTGGCAGGCGATATCGTGGAAGACGTCAAGATGGTCAGAGTCTCCTAGCCGCCTTTTTCTCGTGATGACCTGACGTGCAACAGACCGACAGTTTCATCCATCCGAAAACGTGCCGGAAGAGTATTTGTTACCGAATAAATTACCGCTCGATGGACAGGTATGGTATCGTTTCCTCTCTGGGAACTTGCATTAATCCGCGCCAGGTCATTGACAAACGACGAGACGAATACCCTGCACGCCCAGGTCACGTCGAGGCTGCGAGATCGATTTGGAGTAGAGATTCGTTGAATTACTTGTACTAGAATATGTCTATCGTGATAATGCGTATACCCCATCCAGCTCTAGCGCGCACTGGACTGCCCGAGAGAAGTGTGCGAGGACCAAGAACAACTTGAAGGTATCATGAGGCATCCTGGACAACACCGACTTGAGCCGCACGCAAGAGGCGGTCTTTGATCATGTAACCCGTCTTTTGGCACTCGACGACAGTCCCAGGCTCTTTCCCCGGTATGGGAGCCTGATAGAGGGCCTCATGCCGGTTAGGATCAAACTTTTCACCCGTGGGATCAAACTCTTTGACGTGGTACTTGAAGAGGGTGGAAAGAAGAAGCCGGTGGGTCATTTCCACGCCTTGGTGTAGCTCTGTGAGATACTCCTGAGCGGATTTTGCGGGGGAATCGGGGAAGGGGGGCGTATTCGAGGGAGATTCGGGGTGGAGAGTAGCGGTAGGAACAGATTTGAGGGCAAGCGCAAGAACGTCGACTGTCTCAAGGAGGTCACCTGCGAAACGTGTGATTGCAAAGTCGCGTTGCTGCTCCTTTTCACGGGCAGCATTGCGCTGGAGGTTCAGAAAGTCTGCCTGGAGATACCGTAGTCGACTCTGAGGGGGAGGAGTGAGGGGGGGTGCGCGGAAGAAGAAACGAGACTGACTGTGAGATCGTGGACCTCTGCCTCTTTTTTCTTGAGGTTTTCGAGCACTTGGGACTCGACGGAGACCTCGGGGCTTTCTGGCTCTGGTGCGGGTTCAGCGGGGTCGCCTTGTTGTGATTTCTGGTCAGAGTAGGGCCGTGTTGGGAATGGGAATGGTCGTGAGCGACGGATGGCCCTCGACGAGAGTGCTGCGGTGGATGCAGAAAAGAGGCGTCTTGCCAGTGTCCCGTTCATCGTCCTCGTCACCAGGCTAGTAAAGTTTGTTAATTTTCTTTCTCGTAATCATTGAAAAACGTATTAACACGTGATCGTGAGAGTGTTATTCCATATGTGATCAAATTCATATGTATGATGTCGCGTAAATGGGTATATAAGGATGACGTCCCGACTGACATGAACCGAGTGTTCGCTCTTCCTTCGGTTTATCGCTCTTTTGTTCGTACCATCACCATGTCTTCCTCTCAGGCGCGCGTCATCGACGGCACTCTCGTCGCAAAGTACTTTCTTTCCTTTTTTTCCTCCGTCGCGTCACGCTCATTATATCGCTAGGTCGATCCGTCAGTCCGTCGCGGACAAAACCGCTGCCCTCAAGCAGCAGTACCCCCGTTTCCAGCCCCAGCTCGCTGTTGTTCAGGCTGGTGAACGTCCAGACTCTACCGTCTATGTTCGCATGAAAGCGAAAGCCTCCGAGGAGGTCGGCATCCGGTTCCAACATATCACACTACCAGAAGCTGCCTCCGTCAAGGAGATCGTCGCCGTCGTCAAACGACTCAACGACGATGATTCGATAAGCGGCATTCTTGTACAGCTTCCTCTCGGCTCCCATGTAGATTCTGATGGCGTCCGCACGGTTACCGAATCCATTTCCCCAGAAAAGGATGTTGATGGGTACTGCTTCCCATCAGCGTTTATTGGCTTCCGCTTATCTCCTCTATCAGGTTCCACGCGTATAATATCGGCCTTCTTTCTTCACGCGCGTCGTCGCCTCTCTTTGCTCCTTGCACTCCTGCGGCAGTCATCCGTCTTCTCGAGTCAACCGGTGTTCCTATCTCCGGTGCCAACGTCGTTGTGCTCGGTCGAAGTGATATCGTTGGAAACCCTGTCGCAGCCCTCTTGAGGAACAAGGATGCGACAGTTACCCAATGTCACAGCCGCACAAAGAATCTCGAACAGTTCGTGAGTGTCTTTCTCATCAATGGCTACTTTTCACTACAACCTCCGCTCAGATAAAGCAAGCCGATATTCTTGTCGTGGCTATCGGAAAAGCCGAGTTTGTCAAAGGCTCGTGGATCAAACCCGGCGCGGTTGTCATCGACGTTGGCATCAATTCTATCCCAGGTATATTTAGTCTCATATCCTTCTTCGGTATAAAACTCACTCGTCATCTCTTTAGACGCGACCAAAAAATCGGGTCAACGTCTTGTCGGCGATGTAGAGTACGCCGAAGCAGCACTCCATGCGTCACACATTACCCCCGTCCCGGGAGGTGTTGGTCCGATGACTGTTGCTCTATTGATGGAGAATGTCTTGACGTCTGCCGTCCGTCACTTCGAAAAGGCTGGTACCCGCAAGGTCACACCACTCCTCCTTGATATCAAGGCCAAGGTTCCTAGTGACATCGAGATTGCCATGGCGCACACTCCAAAACCAATCACTGAGCTTGCACGCGAGATCGGTATACTCCCCGATGAATTGGAGAGTTATGGCAAATACAAGGCGAAGGTCGAGCTCAGCGTCTTGGACCGTTTGGCACACCGCAAAGATGGCAAATACATTGTCATTTCCGGGTGAGTGTACCTTCAAGTGCACAGAGCTAGGCGCCGATGATGATTTAGCATCACTCCTACACCACTTGGCGAGGGTAAGTCAACCACGACCATTGGTCTTGCACAAGCTTTGGGTGCACACCTTGGTCGTCCTGCTTTTGCTTGCGTCCGTCAACCCAGTCAAGGACCCACCTTTGGTATAAAGGGTGGTGCTGCTGGTGGGGGTTACAGTCAAGTTATTCCAATGGATGAAGTAAGATTCAATTGGATATTAACCAATGTCGGGCTACTGACATGTGTTGTAGTTCAATTTGCATTTGACTGGTGATATCCACGCAGTGACAGCTGCCAACAATTTACTCGGTTCGTGCTGTTCCCTGTTCATTCCAAGCGAAAGGGTCCTGACATCCGCTCAGCTGCTGCTCTCGACGCACGTATGTTCCATGAAGCCACTCAGTCCGACAAAGCTCTTTACAGCCGGCTTGTACCCACCAAGAAAGGAAAACGCGAGTTTGCCCCTCTTATGTTCAAGCGGTTGCAGAAGCTTGGCATTGACAAGGCCAACCCTAACGACCTTACCCCCGAAGAAATCAATCGTTTCGCTCGTCTCGACATTGACCCGGAGACTATAACTTGGAACCGTGTTCTTGATACCAATGATCGTTTCCTGCGCAAAGTTACCCTTGGCCGCAATCCCACCGAGAAGGGACACGAGCGGGAAGCTGGTTTCGACATCGCCGTTGCAAGTGAATGTATGGCGGTGCTCGCGCTTACCACGGACCTTAGAGATATGCGAGAGAGGCTCGGCGCGATGGTCGTTGCAACGAGCAAACGAGGCGACGCCATCACAGCCGACGACATTGGTGTCGGTGGTGCACTCGCAGTGTTGATGAAGGACACCGTCAAGCCTAACATCATGCAGACGCTTGAAGGCACCCCTGTCTTCGTTCATGCCGGTCCGTTCGCCAACATCGCACACGGCAACTCGTCTATCCTTGCTGATCGTGTCGCTCTCAAACTCGCGGGGACGGAACCGGGTGAATCCCCTGACCGTGTCGGTTACGTCCTTACTGAAGGTGGTTTTGGCGCCGATATGGGCATGGAGAAGTTCTGCAATATCAAATGCCGTGTCTCCGGTCTCAAGCCTGATGCCACCGTGATCGTGGCGACAACTCGAGCACTGAAGATGCACGGTGGAGGACCCGAAGTAACCCCTGGCAAACCCCTTGCTGATACATACACCAAGGAAGACCTTGTTACCCTCCAGAAAGGCTGCCAGAACCTCGCCCGGCACATCGAGAATGCGCGCAAATTCGATCTCAAGGTTATTGTTGCTATCAATCGCTTCTCGTATGTGTTCACCCATATCTCAATTGCCAAAACTCACGTAACTTGTCGTAGTTCTGATACCGAAGCCGAGCTTGAGCTTATCCGTCAGCAAGCGCTCGCTGCTGGCGCCGACGCAGCGGTCATCAGTAACCATTGGGCTCAGGGTGGCGTTGGCGCTCGTGCTCTGGCCGAAGCGGTCGTCAAGGCTTGTGAGGGAGAGTCCAACTTCAAGTTCCTTTACGACCTCAATCTCCCCATCGATAAGAAGATTGAAATCATCTGCAAGGATATATACCGTGCGGATGGTATCGAGCTGAGCGAGCTGGCTCGCAAGCAGTTAGACACGTATACCCGTCAAGGCTATAGCAACCTTCCCAGTGGGTCATCTCTCATCGTACTTCACCTGACTGGTATCTCACCGACAATCTTTAGTTTGCATGGCCAAGACGCAATACTCGTTCTCTCACGATCCATCATTGAAAAATGCACCGACTGGTTTCACTGTTCCAATCCGTGAAGTTCGCCTGTCTGCTGGCGCTGGCTTCCTTTACCCTATCCTCGGAGACATGCAGACGATGCCAGGTCTGGGCACACGTCCAGGTGAGCGATAAGGCTGAACTCACGTTCTGTATCTCATGAGAATTTCCTAATTCTAGGATTCTGGGAAGTCGGTCTTGACCCGGAGACCGGGAGGGTTGTCGGCCTTTTCTAGATGTTGACCTTCCCAAGCATATTCAACGGATGCGAAAGGCGAGGTTCCAACAGCGATCTGTCACATGTTCCATTCGCCCTCGGAATGGAAGTGCCGTCTCAACACGGAGTGGTTCGCGCTTCAACATGTGCATATTCACTGCCCAAGAGTGATGTAGGTTAGCGGTGTATCAACATAGAGGCAGAGGTGCTGCACGAGCAGCTTGATCATCTTGGTTTATCGTCTTGGTTTACCACTATTGTGCATGTTCATAGTATCACGCGTGTGTATACGACAGTCCGACGACGGATATTAATTGAAAACGACCATGTATATCCTATAATGTAATGCTCGACTGTTTGCCTCCAGGAAGCCTGGGAGGAGGAACATGCTGAGCATTGGTCATCGATGGCGTCGATGGAGGGAGGGCGTTCGTGGCCAACGATCCGCTTTGTTGGTCATAGGTGATCACGTTGTAAGCTGCATCGACGTCTCTGTTGTAGGTGTTGCCTTTGGTATCGGTGTAAACGAATGTGTTGTTGCTCGTTCCATTCCCTGTGTTATTGCCCGAGGAAACTATTGTGAAATATCCAGCTGCATGCCCTGAGTGAGACATTCGTCCGGTTGAGAGGCAGTGAAAGGCGCACCTGTCTGTTGACGTTCCATAATCGTCGATCCTAGAAGGAATGGCGCAGGGGCGACCTGTCGATTATAAGAATGGTCAAACGTGGTATATACTACCGCATTCTCGTCAGTACAGCCGCGCCAACAGGTCAGAAAAAAAAGATAGAGGCATACAGGTTTGAGAGGTATTCGTGATCTCCAGGTAAGAAATATTGATGTACAGCGGATATTCAAAGTTGTC
>JBBPOE010000038.1:0-80602 GCA_038091295.1 Tylopilus felleus | reverse complement strand
CTAGTTTTCATTTGTGAGCGTTGTTTTTGAACATGAAAATGCAAACTGACCAAGGTCTACAGCCTGTATTATTTCCATGATCCCGCTCGCAAAGGTATGCCTTTTGTCGAAGTGCTCTTTCGTAGCATTCACCTGCAAAAGCTTCATGACCTCTGCACCCGAGAGTTAGCTATGAGATTCGGCGGATCCAAGACTGGACTTCTTAACGCAAGTATGGTGAGCAGAAGATACGATATTCTCGCCAACGCTAACTTATTTCCTTTGGAATCTAAGAGCAATACGTATGTAACCTGATTCGCATGCTATTATTGATTAATCAGTTCCCCTCAGTGTTGAGCTAGTCATCGCAGTAAGATTTGGGCCCATCACGGTCGTCAATCGAATCGTCAAGTTAACCTCGATCCACAGATAACAGCGTTGCAAAAATGCGAACTCCGTGTCGTCCAGTCTTCACGTTGGTTTTCTTTTTCTTTATACTAACTCACTACTCACCTTGCAAGCGGCAGTGATCGGCTCGATACTGAGTAAACTTTGTATGTTCCTTTCTGTGGACAAAGGTTCTTCCCTGATCTCTCATACACTAGTGCTGATCCTTGGAATGTGCTTTTTCGCCGGCGGGTTGCGATTCTCGGAACAAGGATTTGATCAGAGTAAGCCAAACTGTCGGACCACGACAATCGTCACCAAACACTACGTTAGCTGCGAACCAGGTTCATTCTTCACTGTTGAGCATCAGCGTCGGTGCACTACTCCTTCCAGCAGCATACCATTTTGTGCTCAGTGGTGCCCACGAGTCAAGCGCTGCGGATCAAACCAAATCTATAATGAAAATGAGTCATGGGGTGAGTGCTTTACTTGGCTCAAGCAAAACCTTACGCAGTTCTTCAATAGGTGTCCATTGTCCTCCTCTTTAGTGAGTGGTGTATGCGGGTCATGGACATCCTTCACTCAGCCCTCAACACAGTTTACGCCTGTTATCTCCTGTTCCAGTTTTGGTCCCATCAACATCTCTACAAAGATACCAAGCAAAAGAGCAACAGACTTTCTGTCAAAATTCCCATCAATCCTCGTTTTATTACAGAAAGACGCATCTTCAATGGGGAGGCTTTGAGGACGTCCAAGTCCGAATCTGATTCTATACGACGGAGGTCCTTTTCAACTGCAGGATCAAGGATGGGTACACTCCTCGGGGCAACTATCAGACGGACCAGCCTCCATTCATCTTCTGAAACGACTCTCATGGCTTCATCGTCGAACATTCCGGTCAACGGGGAGAAGACCATTGATTCGCACCCTACCATTCGGCTAGTGACACAAGCCTTGGAAGACAACGAGGTTGGCCCTTCATCTAGGAGCTCTGGACTGTCTCTCCCAAAGTTCCGATGGCGGTCAGAGGACGAGGTCTCGACCATAACGGAAGAGACTCATCGCAACTTGCCTGATCCCATGAGCCCCGATGCGGTTTTGCCACCAAGTGAGGTATCCACGCTTTCGGTCGAGTCGCTCAAGGAGCCTAGATTGAGTCTGACCCTGACGTTACTTGTGTTGATCATTGTGACCATTGTGAGTTGCATCCGATTCGACATGCAGATATCTGAAATACGCTTTAGTTAACGACAATCAATGCAGAAGAACTTGTGGAGAGCATGGACGGGATAGCCATGTCGATCAGCAAGCAATACATCGGTCTCATATTGCTCCCAGCCGTTAGCTCCATCGCAGGTTAGCCTTACTTGCGTTCTATCGAATTTTATCGTTTAATGCTCAGCGGACCTCAATCAGAATGTGTCACTGCAATGAACGTCTCCGTGAAGGACCAACTTGGGCTAAGTGTCAGCGTTGCTGTCGGGTCTGCAATAGTACGTCACTCTGCGGGAACCAGTCTCGAAGTTTGACGCTTACAGCGATTTTTCAAGCAAATGACGTTATTCATCATCCCGTGAGTGAATTGCTGTTTAGTCGGGTTGTTCACCATCCGATGCCGTTTATTGAAGTCTCATGGTGACCCTCGGATGGACATTAGACAAGCCATTGGCACTACTATTTGATCCATTTGAGTCGATCGTAAGTTACGTCTACGTAGAACGACCACTCGCAGGCTTATCATCTTTATCAGGTACTCTACATCTCTGGCAAGTGATTTCTGTAACATGGAGAGCGGTGCTGAAGTGGCACTTTAGTTCAAACAATGAGCTACGTCGTTGCCGACGGGAAGTCTAATTGGCTCGACGGCGCAATCCTAATATGTGAGCTCCCCTGCACCCGTGCGCAACGTCATCTCATGTGAGGGACAGCGCTATACGTGATCATCGCGGTTTCGTTCTGGTACTATCCAGGTATTTTGGATCGAATTGACATGGCGCACCTTGGTGTTGACGAGCCATTTTGTTAGGTCAACCAGATGCGATTACTGCCTGTGCAGCCAGCGTTGCAAGAGACAGTTAAGACCCGCACTCGTACATAACTACAATCTAGAAGCCTAGTGGACACCTTTGCATACATACCTCGCATTGTATATTTCAACGTTCATTCTGTTCATGGTCACTTTCCTTTACAACCTTAGATCACCAGATGTATTAGTATCAGTCTAGTCCATGAATGTCCTGGTTGTAAGGTCTACGATAGGTAATAACGGTCCCCTAAACCTCAGAACCGATCAGAGACGGAAGATTCGAATCACATCACGACGCATGAACGTACCGATGTGGCCCATACCAGGTTCCATAATCCAAACTTTCCTCCCATCTCCATAATGATGTCCTTCGCCTTCAAAGTGGTAATGCTCCAGCCAGGCTTCCCGCAAACCTTCGTCGACAGCTCCACAGATGATCCTCACTTTCGGAAAAGCCTTGTGAAGCACCGATATTCCTCCATTACTCGCCACCAGGAACGTCACAAAGATGATGTGATCCTGAAGGACGCCGTGATCCAACAGAGTGCGGATCGCCATGAATGCCGATGCGCCCGTACCAATCTGTCATGGGACGTCAACTGTGCCACACGGCGAGAAGAACGAGGGATTGCTGACCTGGGCATCCAATAAGAACACCCAAGTGTCGACCGCGAGTTGACGATGGCGGATACACTTGGGCAGCATGACATGCAAGAGAAGTGGCTCTCCCGTCGTTGCGTCCGACTGTACCAGTAGAGAACCGATAGCCACGTCACTCAATACCCGTTGGAGGCCCTTTTCGAGCGGACCTCCCCTGAAAGGGTCTGTGAGCCAGGCTTGCGAGAACGGCCGATCAACGTACGATCGGATGATAGAGACACCGCAGATATGCTAGCGAATCGCATGAGCGTCGGGACCCAAGGTGGTCTCTAGTCACATACCTGGACATCGAGCTCTTTGCCACACGTTTCCGTTTCCGTTGGGGTCGTGACGACCTTGTTCCTGTACGGAAGTAGTTCCATAGCTTTCTCGATCAGGAACGTAGCCAGTCTATCCACAGAAAAGATGAATTCCTGCCGGGGTGTCGTCTTGTCCCGCAAAATAGTATAGATGCCCTGGCAAAACCCTTTGGTCAAGTTGGATTCGTGGATCACGTCGCAGACTGACCTTGAGTTGGGGTGTCTGTGGCAAAACGATGAGGTTCAAGTGTTCGTGGTTATCGTTGGGTTTGAGACACTTGTCGATGCTCGTACAAGCCATGTTCTTCCGGAAATGCCGGGCTCGTTCGTTCATCTGGCGCCGAACATGGGTGGAGATGAGATCTATTGCAACAGAGTTGTTGGAACCAGGAACAACCTAGAGCGAAATCATGATCATTTGAAAGTGGGTTACGCGCAAGACGAAAGGAGCTTACGATATCCGCGTACCGGGATGTTGGGAGAACAAAGTTATCAAAAGCAGGTTTGACATAACGAAGGTATCTGCAGATTATCCAGGTAAATATCATATATAAGCGATAGCCACGAGAAACAAACTGTTCGAGCACACCCTCCACACTCCGACCACGTTCTTTGACGTCTCGTTGGATCCGCCGTGCAAGCATCAAATCCGAGTCGCAGTGAACGAATACCTAGACGGCATCAAGGAGCAACTCCACTACTGACGCATGAATGTCACCTTAAGGTCATACAAAGCACGCAAGGTTGGATCGTGCAAAGCCATAATACCCTCAGCTGATGCAATGGTGAAGTCCGCATAGACCGGTGAAACAAACGCATCATACCAATTATTACGGCAGCGCCGTATAGGTACTTTGTCTCATCTAGTCGTTGGTGTTCCGCAAATGAGTATACTGGTATATTAGTCTGCTTGCACGCTTTCAGATCTGAAAGACACTACAAAGGATGATTAACCACGTATACCTCTCAACCGGGACTCTCCGAACTACGTACGGCTGCGAACATGGGCATGTCGAGAGCTTCAGGGTGGTCAAAGTCGAAACGGTTCGTGTGTGCAAGCGCGATTTCTTCCTCGGTATGATATTTGTAGAAACTGTCCTGTTGGAGGATGGACGTGTGAACAGACAAGCCTCGCCATCTAGTAGAGGATGCATACTTGTGACAAGATCACGATGGTTGGCACCGAGCCCAGTGACTTGACGATTTGTCTAGCTACATGAGTCTGGTTGGAATGAGTCGCTGACGTGTCTGCTATACAAGAGTAAACCTCACCTTCCCGCTTGCCGAGCCGCCTACAGCAATGCGCGAGATGACATTTAGTCGGATGAGTTGCGGTAGACGCAGTGCTTACCTGCTATCCCGATAACGAACGCGTCGCAAACAGGGCGGCCATCCTCGCTGTACCTTGCGAGGAGCGCTAGTTAGAGACTACTTGGAGAAACCAGCAAGCTCCGAAATATCACCAGGGAGGTCTTCCATGCGACTTGAGCAGGATGTTCTTCCTTGCCTGGAACGACTGGGTCAAGTTACCACGATGCTCCTCGGTGTCGTACAGTTCTGGTAGCTCTTCTCCGAGCATCGTGACGTGGCCAGGTTTAACGATGGAAGTAACTGTCAAGAAACCTGGCGGCAACTGTGGTAGTGCGGACCGTTACGGGTGCCTAGTATTTGTAGGCGTCGGCTACAGCAGGTCGCTAACATAATTGGAAGGGAGTCTGGGCAATTGAAGCAACGACCCAGGATGGGGTACTCCGAGTCAAAGCTATACAACACGAGGCACCTTCGAATTCTCTGGGCACTAATATACAGCATCTATTTCTCAGGTATCTAACAAGAAGTCAGCAATCTGGTTTCGCTGAGTTGCTTGGTCTTGAGGTCTCTGAACCCAAAGCTCGCCGTCCCTCGATACCATCAGCTGTTCGTCCTGTGCACCAGGCGGTGCACAGCTCACAGAGACCCAAAGGGGTAAATGAGCAGACGGTGGCGATTGGCCGCTTTCAATGACCCTTGATGGAGTAGGCTTTGAGGCACGGCTACCCCTGCTAGAAAGTGTGGTCCGGCAGGAGTAGCAAAAGCATGTCAAAATAGATGGGTGTTGATCAGACGCGGTTGCAACATTGGAGCTATTCGACGGCGCTGCCACTGGCAAATAAACGAGGTCCGACTCGAGTTTCGCATCAGAATATGATCGTATCGAGATCCGGCTTTTCCAGTCATCTAGCCCTTCTTGGATAGGTCTGTGAGGTTTCAGTCACCTATTCATTTTGTACGAGTCGCATACTGACCGCTGACAGAGTATACATAAGCCTAGGGAGGCGCTTTTGGGCTCTACTTTGGCACAGGTACGAGCGATCGTGGAAACAGTCGACGGATAATCTTTTTCCAAACCGACAATGAAATCTGCGCACAAGCTAAGTCGGGAAAGCTCAGCACTTGTAGCTACGACTTACCTTTCGTCAAACCGTGAATACCAGCTGTGGCACGTGTTTTCCCATCTCTACCGACAACGTGGATCGAATTCCACCACGCGAACATTGAGCATTCTTTCATAGTCACATTACTGAGCGGCCGGACGACACGTATGACTTGTGTGTTCTCGCCTGGTAATAGCATACCACCATTCCATTCTTCTTGGAACTCTTCAAGTATCGAATGACCCCCTCCCTGAGAGATACAAGAGATCAGGGAAATGGAGAGCGTTGTTAGTGATGTTCCAAGCAATAGATGCGATGCTTGACGTGACCGCGCGGTGTACAACAGCAAGAGACGAACGAGGACTCTGATGGCGCTCGAGATGGCTGTCTGTGTGGGTAGTGATCCAAGATATGTGCGTAGGGCATCCATGGGGGAGATGTCACGGGATGGGGCACGGCGTAATACTGTTGGGTGTGATCATCACTGCGGATCGCAAAAACGTGTCATTGAAATTACCTTCGGTATACAACCCATCCTTTCCTAGTTCAATTGCAAGATGTGGTGGATCATGATCTGTCGTGATTGAACGCCACCATGAATCATCAAACGCATATTCAAGGCGGAGCGGGATGAAGTCGAACTTTGAATAGGACGCAAGAGCTTTCTCGATCTCGTTCGTTCCATCGCGTGCCTATGTTTTTCGTCATTACCGTCGCAACGTAGGAAGGGTGAAGTTTCGTACCTCGGGGAACGCGTTACACACTTCCACGTAGCATACTGCACATGATGTCCAAACGTTCGCAATCCGCGGGTGGTTAGTGCCCCCTCGAGGCTCGCCATTCATAGAGGACTCGTTTGCGAAGTACGTTTTATGAACCATGTCGAGGAGAATGGATGAACCGAGGCCACCAGAAAACCCAAGTAGCAGCAATCCCGAGGCTTTAAGCTTTGGTCTTTTGGATGTCCCGGTATTCGCATTTACGAAGGGCTCGAGGGACCTTCGAAACTTTAAGGTGACGAGAGGAATGAAGCACTCCCTGGAGATCAGTTAAGCACGCGGAAGAGGAGGGTACTGAAGGAGAAGCATACTTGCAGTACACTGCATGGCGTATCACGATTTTTCCTGGATTGACCTTACATTTCACGCAAGTCTTGCCTTTCTTGAACCTGAGACGCCCTGTGACGAGTGTTCGGTGAAGATTGGCAAGATAATAGAGGCTCGCTTACGAGGCATGAGTCCATCCTGGTCGATGGATGGATTTCCGCAGGAAGACATGATAGCTTGGTTAAGAGTATCTTATCGTTTCCGCTTTCGGTACAAATTGGATGTTCCTCCGCAACAACAGAGTCATGAAACAGAACTTGCACAGTCACTGGCAGTGTGTGCAATGCTGACACGGAACGTCAGTACAAGAACTTCAATGCGGCATCGTATTTCTCAGAGCGGTCCAGGATTTGAAAGGCGACTCAACAGCCTCCTCTACGCGCCATCCGTTGACCAGACAGTTGACCTCCATCACTCTTGTGGACTCGAGGCGCGAATTGGATGGCCGGACGACAACTATCAAAGAAACGTTGTATATATCGCGGCCCTTATTTCACGGTGGACCCAACATTCTATTTGGCGTGTACTCTTCCACACTACGTATCAACATAACTAAGATGTTTACTCATCCTGCGAGCAACCAGACTATTTTTCAACAAGTCTCACGAAAAATGTCCGGTACGTTTCCAATTCCAATCAGCCCTTCGGCCTGCTTGGTGACTGATCCAATAGACCTTTAGACCTAAGTATCTGGGTCGCATCCGCTACAGGCGGCTGACGGTGGTCATTGTAACCACCGGCGGCTGAAACCAACGACTTTGAGCTATAAAGAAAAACTCACCTGGCCTCGTTTCTCAGACTGAACTGCACCATATCGATTACTCGCTCCTAGCCTCAATCTACAAGTCACTTCAGTGCCAAACGTCGTCATGATGACTATCCACATCGCCAATCCCTTCAAGTCTCAGACCACCAAGACCTTCGACAAGAGCAAGATCGGACGAGACGTGCATGATGCGGAGTGCTTCCCTTTGACAGGCGCCAACAACTACTCAGGCAAGATTTCCAAGTTAGATACCACTACGGTCGTCCCAGACGACAGCCCATCGAAGCCAAAGCCGTTGGAGCATGTGGTAAGCAGAACCACTTCAGCGAGTCATCTGCAATTGACACTGATCCCTTAGAACGTGGTTCAATTCTCTTCGCTCTTCGACTTACGCGCAGATGTTGAGAAGCAGAATATTCTTTCCATAGTCAAGTCGGCAAAGAACAAGATCGCCAAGTTATTCAAACTGAATGGCCGCGCCTCATCCCCACTGTCTTCTTCTCATACCATTCGACACGTCCAGCCTAATGTGGTCACCGCGTACCAGTCCATCCCTGTTCGTCACACGAGTGTGGAGGCAATCAGCTCGCTAATCACTCGTGGAGGGAACACAGATGATGAGCATTTTGAAGACTTGAGCTCTACCGTTTACAGCCTAGTCGAAGCTTCATCCCCGTCACCACCTGCGCAGCTTTTTGGGAAGCCAGAATTCCGACTTGACAGACTTTCTTCTGTGTCTTTTCTCAGCAGGCTACATGCGATCGAAGAAGAAGAGGGAAACGCCGAGGTAGTTGTCGGAGCCGTGAATACGGAACAGCAAGAGCCGGCCACATCTGGCTTATACATCTCCCTGTCGAACAGTGATTCTAGGATCATCGTTTACTTATCCAGTGACACGCTCTCCGATTACTCTACGGCGCAAGAAGTCAGTCTGGTCAACTTAGAGACCAACGCGTCCCTTGTTGATACTTCCCTCGCGACGAGTGTTGATGCAGCAGATAATCACCAACTCTCACCAGGCATGCCTCGTGCACTCCACCGCGTGCCAAACCATGATGATCTGAGGGTGAGTGGCTTCGAACCTTCTATCCTTCACCCTCCCTGATCCTTCTGATTTAGAACGCACAGATCATTGCAAACCGTCGCTCTTCGTCCTTTGATATGTCCTGTGGATCAACCGACTGTGACTCCTTATACGAAGCAGCTCCTGGAAACAATACAGCACCGTTGCGTAGATATATGAAGTGTGATAACTTGAGGGTAAGCTGAGTTCGTTTCGTCTTTTGACGATTTTCGCTGATTACTACGCTCAGAAATTGTTTTTATCATCGGAACCCGATGTATGCGCTCCATCATTTCGTCAAATGAACAAGGATAAGAAGCTTCCGGTGAGAATATCGGGTTTCTTGATGCGGTATAGACGCTCAATTCCAGTATCGCAGGCATGGTTGAGCGGTAGATGTCGTAAAGCCTCCTGCAATGTGCAGAAGACGTTTGCATACCGAGCATCAAGCGGACCTCGGAAGGTTACTTTCCTATCGCGCGGCCGCCAGTTTTTGCAGAGTATCATTTACCCTTCGTCTCGTGCACAAGCAAACGCTTTCGAATCATCGTCGAGTCAACTTGCGACACCACCGTCGCCTCTCATATGGTCGTGCGTTAAAACAACGCGATTGAACCCCAAGACAAAAAAACGTCGGAGGAGGATGAATTGAAGGCACGTCTCATGTCGATGGAGATCGATCCTTGATGCTAAAGCGCAGACGCGTCCCTTCTGGTACCGTTTCGTGTTGTTTACCCCCTCGTAAGCTAACCTGTGCAGTTTTTTCTGTTACAGCCTTTCACATCTACCGGAAAAAAAGGAGGGAAAGAAAGGATTCGAAATGCACAAAAAAAGATATGATGTTTGTGTAAACCGTCCAAAGAATTATAGCTATGCCTTGGAAACGCGTCTTGCAAGAGATCGACTGGTCCTTCACTCATAGCAACGTGCAGCTGACATTCTTGACAGCACATTGGATCCTGTCACGGTTTTATATTATCTTAATCCCCAAAACGCTGAGCCACTGTACGCTATCTTCAGTATTAGTCTCGCACGAATTCGACTCGTCATCCAAATCATACCAATGATGCTCCGCTATCTCACCCCTTCTTCAAATCGGAGAGGCAGCCTTTCGATTCGGGGATTCACATCAAGGTAATGTCCTCGAATATCTTTCGTTGTCCTACTTACGATAGAACTATGTCACGGTACTACTCTAGCATGTACACAGAGAGACGCAGTTCCGCAAAAGTCCCTCCAGAGGTCATTGTCATAATCCTTCGCGAGATACCCCTGCCACCATTAGACCTGTTTTCTTCCACCAGTCTCGCCCCTTCTCCCTGCCGGTCACGCTTCTTGGACGTTGCTCTCGTTTCGGCCCCTCTCATTTGCGTGTCTTGGCGCGGCCCAGCTACAGAAGTTTTGTACGAGCAAATCAATCTGCAGACAATGGAGCAGTGTGAAATTATGTATCGCACCCTTCGGTCCAATCCCTCATTTGGTTCATGGGTCAAAGTTCTGCACTTGCCGCGCGGCCGAGGAAAAGCACCAACGGACCTTCCGGTATCGCAGCCGGTTGCGTCAACTACTACCGATGTTCGGTTGCTGCAGTTGTCCGCCGACATCGTCAAAGCTTGCGACTTGGTCCAGGAAATCGATATCGTGGCTGCGGCGAGCATCTCCTACTATTTGCAGGTGGATGTGATTTTAATCCAAGTTATGTCTCTGCGTCGTAGATTGGTCTTTTCTCGGACCCCCATCTGAGCACACATACCCACGATCCATTCGAGTCATCAACGTAAATTCCATACTCGGCAGCCCCAGACCAGCCCACTTTTTTACTCTGCGAGAACTCACTCAATGGATTTCGCTTTGATAGCTCACAAGCAAACTCGAGGGCCGACTCCGTCTGGCCCGAGTTTTCACAGCTCAGGAAGCTTCGATTAGAACACTGCATCCTCATGAACGAGGATCTAACCCAGATTCTACCACGGTCAAACGCAAGACTGAAATGTCTTGAATTATTTGACACTCGTCATCCCTTCCGAGCCAACAACTTTGAGCTTTCAGATTTTCTAGCTGGTTGTTTCGAAGAGCTCTGGATTGAAGATTGCTGGTCGTGGTCATTCGAATCTTCCTTGCGATCGTATCAATCATTACGGACTGTTCACGTCGATGGGGATGTTTTTTCAAAGGTGGCACCCTTCCTTCCTATCGATGTGCGGACGATATCCATTGCTTGTACCCGTCTCCGTGGCAAGCAGCGCTCCACACTTCAGAACCTTCGAGGCGTCGTTGCAGTCGATATCAATGGAACTTCCTTCTTGTCATAGTTTCGGGGGACAGCGAGTATCCATTGCTACAGGATGCGTTGGGTCTGAAGAAGAGTTTGAACCTTCAAGATGTCAGATTCGGCGCGGCGAGGTGGGTGGACTTGGCATCGTCTGACGCCGTTGTGGCTTTTGTTATCCAAGTCCACGGAGTGTTTGGTTCGATCTGAGATGCAGCGTCTGGGTCTCTTGGCACAGAGTTGGATTGGGACGAGTAATTCATTCGTTTGAGCTTGAATCAGAGTCTATCGATCGTTCGAATTGTTTACCCTCCATTTGCGGTGTCTGGACCTTGGCTGAATGCATTATGTTGTCTCACATGGCGCCGAATGCTTGTGCAACAAGGAACCAGCGATTATACATATATCAAACAACTAGAGTACACAGACAAGGAACAGGTGCCAGCGCCAGCAAGGAAGAAATGAGATCAAGGCAAGTACGAGATCCGGGAAGAAACGGCAGTGTACCGTCATTCAGGCGATGCCCATGATTCTGCTTTGCCTTCGACCTTCCTGGCAACATTATCCACGAGCCGGCGATACAGCATTTTGGCGTCAAAGTCCGAGTTGGCACCTCCAAGATCCCCTGACATGGGTTCCCAGCCAAGCTAGTAGGGAACTCGTCGATGAGAGATACAGAAAGAGGATAAACGGGAAACATACAACACCGAAATGGCTGGTATCTTGCTTTATAAAATCAAGGAACTCACCCTACTCCAAGTGTTGAGTGAAATAAGGAGATACCGAAGGTCACCACGTACCCATTTTGCGGAGTTCACAGAGACCATTCCGTCGTTAGGTCCGAAAGAATAGGGATGCCTGTGGTCCTTCGAGAAGTCTGAGATGAAATTGTGAGAGGCGCTGTCATCCATCCGATGAGCTGCGCGTTTCGGAGAAAAGGAGGCAGACGTACTAATAGACGTGAGTGCGCGATGGGTCAAACTTCGCCGCAGCACTGAAATACCGGATTCCCACGACATCTGGGTAATCACGATTGAAATTTATCATGTTCTCCGGCCTCAAATCCTTCAAGGCTGGCGCACACTGGCGCACACTGGCGAGCAGGGGTGCAACCGTAATCTTAGCAAAAAAGCCTGAAAAACCATGTGCTCAGCGGAAACATCGATGTGGATGTTTATTGCCACTCGCCTAAGCTCTCGGACCATGCAGCTATGGGTGATCCATGGTGGGGCGTCGATACTGTTGTGATGGATAGTACATTGTATTCGGGTTTCGGGTCCTTGTGCACCAGACGTCTGGTATCGAGGCCACCCATACAATGGCCTGATTTGACAAGACATCAGAACTTGTATGCGAAATAAGGAGATGACTGACAAATGAGATGGACGGACCGGCCCTTGGCTGAACCATAACGACGGGAAAGGTAGAAGTTGATTTGCACGTGGAGCTCCCCGGCCCTCGTTTTGATATTGTCCACCATGCTAACCTCCGGAACAAATACTGGGCAACCTATGCGCTTCAAATCATCCGCTACGCCGTTAAAGTAGTTGAGCTGTCCGATGCTGCCGAAGCTCATCAATCCATGACAAAGAACAATGTCGTGAGTAGTGGGGATATCTGGGGTGAGCGATAGGTCAGTATAGCATCAAACCTTTGGGGCAACAACAAGACGTACACGACATCGTTACTTGAGAATTGAAAGGAAAACTCTGTAGCGCAGGGGAAACTTTTTGCGAGAGAAGGGAGAGCTACCTTTTAAGATCGCAAGGAGAGCAGGTATAAGTAAATCGTCGAAACGTATTGGTCGCATTCCTGGGGTCTCAAAATCCGCTGAACGAGTGTGAATTTGAATTAGGGAGCAGCTTGGAAAAGGGCTACCACTGCGACACGAGGTCGTCTTATAAGTGGAGGGTGAAGCATCAAACTTATTGATGGATCCGGTGAGCGCTGGCTGCAGGACGGTGAACCAGGGAAGGGGCAATTTTAACTTGGAAAAGGGTACTTCTTGATAAGTGGTCTAGTTTGTCAAGCAACGTAAGTAAACCTTGCCCTAACACCACCATGTCTACCCCGCCCACCGCTCACGACCCCCGGCATCCTCAAACGACCAGTTCACCTCCGTTTGCATTTGCCCATACTTCTGAATCATTGCACTATGCTGTCAACCATGTGTTTTTTCCTGTCCACCCCGACTTCCGCTGCGATACCCCAGCGAACCGCCATTCCCTCGCTCGTGCGGTATGCGCCGCTGCCCACGCCTATGCCATCTACGTCAGCGGTTCCACTGAGCAGGCTCAGTGGCATCGCATTGCAAAGATGTTGGACAACTTACAGGCCTACGTGCAGTCGGAAGATGTGAACCCTGACCACGTCATCTCTCAGCTGCGAGGAATGGAAACAGGAGGTATGTAATCCAGTTCCATACAGCTTCGTGCTGACAATATCTAGATGTCCTGGCGTATTTTATCCAATATCGAGATACTGCAATTCTCCTCACGAAGCGGGAGAACTGTACGCTGTACGAGGCGTTCGAAGTGTCCCCAAGCGAAGATGATGTACAGAATACGCCAGGGTCTCTCGTACGCTCATACCCTGCATCAGCCGTCGAGATCCCGAACGACGTGTTTGACAATCTGGACTTGCAATCAGAACTGGCCAATTTTCTCGCTCTTGGCGGGTTTTTCTCCCCATATGCTACCCTCCCTTCCCCCGCCGCTCCGCATTTTACCATTGCAGTGCTCAATAACCTCTTGCGACGTGTTGGTCGCGCTACTTCTGTTCCCCGCTTAAGCACACATGTCGCGCTGGTATCTGGCGTCTGGCGTGGTTTTGGTTCCACCGCTGGAGTTTCTCGCGTCACCAAACGTGTTCGCGACCATATCGATGGCTCAGGCAGGGATCTTCGGCGTCGCTCGCCTCTTTGGCTTTTCATCAGGGTTGCAATCCAAATGTCGGATAACCCTCCTCTCGGGCGTTCATCCTACAAATCTTTCATCCTGTTCTTCATGTGTATCCTCGCAAGGGACGAAAGCAATACAAATCTTTCCACACATCTTCTTCATTTGATATCGTCTACAATTCTTCGACGTTTAAACAAGCTTGGCTCTTCTACCCCTGACTGGCTCTCCGAAATGGCACTGAAGACATGGACCTGTCTGCGAGAGATCCTTGACGCCAGGTGGAAGCAACTTACCGTCCGCCAATCTCCATTTCAGAACCCTTCCCAGGATGATCTCAACCGACACACACAACTCTCACTCTTGAATAGTCGCGAATACATTCGCAACGCTCTCGAGAATCATGACCATGAATCTGTTCATATTCCTTTCTGTCCCAACCATCGTCGCCGCGGAACTATTCAAGACTTTTTGTCTTCGGACGGAACTTTTTTTGACGAGGCGTAAGATGCTGACCCTGATGCTACTCTCTATGACGTCGAGCAATCAGTTGAAGAAGGATAGATGATTGGGTGGCCTCCGTCACGAATGTGGACGACGCATGTGCACAGCTCGCGCTCTTGATGGATAAATACATGTGCAAGGATTACAAGCCCATTGATCCAGAACACTCATCCATCAGGTTGTTGACAGTGATCGAGCTTTGTGTGGCACTCGATAAGCTAGTTGTGAAGGAGGTTCCAATGCTCGCCGACTATCCCCCCTTATATTCGATTGCCCCCGAACACCTGTGCCTACGCAAGACAACGAGCCTCGATCGCCTTTCCTGCGCGCTCCAATACCTCTCTGCACGCAATTCTCAATCACGTTGGAAAATGTCGGTACTCTCAAATGATTTCACCAAAGACAGTTTCCCAGTCCGGTATTATGACCAATCCCCGCATCCTCGACAGCTCAAAGCTCGAAGCGAAGAAGATGCGATGAAAAATGCCACTGCAAGTGGTGTGCAGCATGGTGGTTCCTCTCCGAGTCTTCCTTATACCCATGGTGAATACCTGCAGCATTTGCCCTGTCGACGACTAACCACCGAGAGCGCAGAGATATCTCAATCGCCGCTGCCCGCCTCGCCATTACATGCAAAAGTCGTCGTGTTCGAGCTGCAATGTCCCACATGCATCCGTATTTGGCGCTCCACCGTGCCCGATATTTCGCATGTTCTGAACGATAGCAATCGTATTAGCCGCCGGTCAGATTCAGATGGTCTATTTGCGAATGTCCCTGCATTGCGGCCTTACCTTCTCGAGCACCAAGGAACCCCCGTCCCTTTCCAGATTGACTTGTGTTATGTTTATCCACGTGGAACGTCTTCCGGCCGGCCCCCGACTCGTGCAGAGTTACGGGACGGCCTGGAGTTATGTTATGCTCATTGGTTCCAGGGAGGACGGCGCAGTGGCCCACACTTCCGGACGCCTTTGACCTTCCGATACGACTTTAAAGATCATTGTCCCTCGTGCAGAACCATGGAAAAATATGTGCATTTTACTTCTCACACATCCAATGGCGTCATGTCTGCTCAAGCGAACTGTCCCGCGGGTCTCTCCCTCGACGAATTCGTTGCATCTGCACACTTGCGGAGCGGTGGCTCGCTTCAATGGCTCAACATCCTGCAGGGGCTGTACGCCAGAACTCTCAACCTCCGTCGTCACCAAGTCCATTTCCTCCTTTTCCATGCAATATCTCAAGTCGGATCATTCGATTTCAATACAGGGGCCTGGATTTGGCATCGAGAACTTCAAGATCCGTCCTTTTGCACCACCCTCCTAAACGAGTTGGAAAATTTGCCCATGGAGGTCGGGGCCACCTCTATGGATAGCGTGTTGATGAATACCATTTCGCTATTGCTCACTAGGGTGCTTGTCTCAAGTTCCAGCGAAGACGTCTCAAAGCGAGCCATCACTCTTATTCGAAGTGTACGAAGGAAGACATTCAGTTGCGTCCAGGACCTATCATACGACCTCGCCATGGCACCAGAGAATGAAGAACGCAGGAATCTCTTGCTTGAGATGGCTGCTACATGTCGAAGCACGTTTGACGTTGACCATGTTACTCTCCCGAAGCTCCTCCATTCTCCAGAGGATGTCGACGCTTTACTTTCATGTTCCTTTTTTATATGTGCACTCTATCCGGCATGTATGTCTTATTCCTGAATGCCATGCACCCTCAGCACTCATGCTTCAACCCTTTAGACATCCCCGACAAGTACTCGCAGCTACTCTTTGCCCGAGACCGTCGCCTCTCTCCTGCTCTCGAGGAGATCCTGAGGCATATAATCCTTGCTGATGCTTCAGACTATGGTGTTGATCTTGCGGTTGCCCGGATCTTCACAAACTATCGACTAGGAACACGCAGATGGGAAGAGTTGCAGTATCCTAATAACCGTTGGCTTACATGTGAAACCAAAGCAGCTACAAATACGAACCATTGCTTTCGAATGGTGCACGTTAACCTGCTCAATGGCGAACTTCGGGTAGCTGGTCAGCCATTGGGCAGTTTGCCGGATAAAATCAAGAACTCGAAAGAATTCCAACGAAGCTTTCGTGATGTACGTATATCCTGTCTTATATCATCGAGTATTCCTGACTATCTTCGAAGCAAGGATTCTTAACCTTACCATCCGATCTCCCAGGAATGGATTTCACGGCCCTTACCATGACGTCCAAACGCAAGGTGAGTATTCAACTGCTTCACGACATCACCATAATGGTTTAGATGATTTCAGGTGTACTTTTCTCTGCGAGATGACTTTTTGGTACTTCGAATGCAATGCGATCAAATAGATGATCCCGTTGTGTTGATTCATTCGAGCAAGCTTCAGGGGGACCTTCCACCAGCATTCATCGATGGGCATGTTCATTGGCTGAATCCATTTGCAAAGTTCATCGAGATACGCCCACTTGATCGGCTTTGGGAAGAATCTTCCGAGCATTGGAGAATCGACCTTGCATCTGGATCATACTGCATGTACAAGGGTCATGAGACCCTCGTGGATATTCAAAGTCCAACGTGGGCAATGTTTCAAGTGTCTTGATGCGAGGTCTTCGGATGAGCCCAGGAATCTCATAATCACCACATCTCCCATCAATTCAGCATCCGTACTGCGGTTGAATGTCACCCTACCATGCTTCAGCTTGTCGTTTTTCGTCAATGAAATGGAAGAACTCGAGTCCCATGACTTCAAGCAAATGGTTTACGACGAGGATCAATATGCTGGGACACTGCTCGGTTTGGAGAACATCCTCATTCTCCGGTGAACACGGACTCTCGTACCAAGGACACCTATTCCTAGGCGTGTCGTCGTACCAAACGGCGAGCCCATAATGCATGGTGATCATCAGGTTCAGATTAACACCCCGAACTCTTACTCTGACCCTCCACCCGACGCTGGGCTATTATATCATACCTACATCGTGGATACCGAACTGGGTTGCTTGGTATGGAATGGCGGTTTGGCGAGCACAGAATTCCTTGCTCGTCTGCATGCCATGACCAGCTGGCATCGACCCGATTCACTCACGGGAAAAACGGGCGCTCAGGCAGCACTTTGTTTCCTACAGTCGGCTGGCTGTCGGTCAATTATGAAGCTCAAAGCTCTCAGCGACAGCGACCGCTGGACCCAGTATCCTCAGATCAACGCTGCGTACAAGGAAATCCAAAGTAGATATTACTGGAATCGCTGTGCGTTTCAGCACGAAGAGACCAGTGCGCAAGAGAAGAAT
This sequence comes from Tylopilus felleus, assembly GCA_038091295.1. NCBI lineage: Eukaryota > Fungi > Basidiomycota > Agaricomycetes > Boletales > Boletaceae > Tylopilus > Tylopilus felleus. Next base: position 62,960 of record JBBPOE010000038.1, on the reverse strand, counting down.
GCTGCGCGACGGGCTGCATATTTATTTCCCTCGAATGCTACTCGGGCTAGACCAGCCTCTCCAGGGGACCGTAATGACAACGAACGCGATCATCCAACTACCAGCCCTCCATCGGAACCAGGGCTACCCTGGGCCACTCTTTCTCAAACAGTCTCGTCGCTGCGACATCCTTCCATTGAGGGTTCACCAACGCAGATTATACTCAATTACCTGATGTGCAACCGACCAGCGCCGACGCTAGCAGCCCGTATCCCCTTGCTGCGCAACACTGAAACGTCATCCTCGGATGATATATCCGCGTTGGATCAAATATTCTCTCATTTTCAGACGTATCACTCGATTCATCAGAAATACCTCGCTCAACTTGATGCCAGTGCGCAGCATGTTCACGCGGAATCTCGCATGATCCACAGAGTGGCTGGAGAGAATCTGATTGAGTCACTCGGGGAGCACTACTCACAGTGCAGATCGGCGTATCTGGACTCTCTGGAAATTCTGAAGAAGTGCCTGGCTCCAACGACGGCTCTGTATGAGCAGACACACAACCAATTGGGTCAATGGCCACCGATTATCGCAGATGTCCTCTTGCGATATCTCGCATCCACCTCGCCTATCGACATCCCTCTGGGTTGGAAAAGATGCTTGACATCGTTGGCGTTGCTCCTCCTGGACCTTCAGCGTTCCCGGAGACTGCTTCGATTTGCTCTGGAGGGTCTTCAAGAAGATTTGTCAAAGGAATTGGAGAACGAGGGATGTGAGGGGTGGAACCCCGAAGAATACCCTGACTGGCTCTTGACTCAAGTGGGTTTTTTCTGTCCGAGTACTTGTTCCTGCTAACAACGTGATTGTCACCAGGTTCAAGGAAACTTTCTCATTCGTCGTTCTCAGGCAGAAACTGCGATGGAGATCATGTCCCCACGATCCGGTCAAAACACGGTGATGCAGGTCAACATGGGCGAAGGAAAATCATCCGTGATCATCCCAATCGCTGCCGCTGCTCTTGCTGATGGAAAGCAGCTTGTCCGTGTCGTTGTCCCGAAGGCATTGACAGTCCAGATGTTCGAATTATTGGTTGCTCGCCTCTGTGGTCTCGCTAACAGGCCAATATACCACCTGCCCTTCTCTCGTTCCCAAGAATCCGGCGACCCTGATATCGATGTTCTACGCAAGCTTATGTGTCAGTGCATGGCGGAGCGTGGAATTTTACTCCTCCAGCCCGAGCATATTGTTTCACTCAAGTTGATGAGCGTTGAGGCGCAGCTACACAAGTGGAAGCTTACGGCAGATTCCTTACCGATGCTTCAGAAAATGTACAAGTTTGTCGTTCCTGCTGTGCGGCCCAAATCGGTGAGCATAGACAATCACGTTGAGGATGGTCAATTCAGCTAACCGTTCAGGTAGGACGGTGCATCCAAGTGGCTGAGCCTTCAGAACTGGATCCATTCTCACGTTCGAGACATTCTCGACGAGAGCGACGAAATCCTTCACTCCCAGTTCCAATTGATTTACACGCTCGGTCCCCAGCAACATATGGATGGACATACTGACCGATGGACGATTACCCAGAATCCATCCAGTACGAATGCAGCCAACCCGGATCATTTCCACATGTTCGAATCATGCGGCCCTCTGATGTCGGTCAACGCCTACTACCATTGATTACGGAAGACGTGATGACTGGACAACTTCCTAGTTTCAACATTTTTCAACATATCCCCCCAGAATTGCATGACCCGATTCGTAGCTTCTTGTCGGACAAAGACGTGCTTCAAATTCCGGACACAGTGAAGAGGGTGGAGGAGTACGCCAAGGATTCCGAACAAAGTCATTTTTGGAGTGGACTACTACTACTCCATGGACTGCTGACTTCCGATATCCTCTTGTTTGCTTTCTCGCAGCGGAGATGGCGTGTTGACTATGGCCTTGTCTCCCAGTCGCAGTCACAACGCAAAGGACACAACACCACGGACACCACGATGCTTGCCGTCCCATATCGAGCCAAGGACGTACCGGCACCCAACACCCAGTTTGGCCATCCGGATCTCACCGTCATTCTTACATGCCTGTCTTATTATTATGGTGGTCTCACCAAGGAGCAACTGAGAACTTCTTTCTCAATTCTGCTAGACCAAGATGACCCATCCACGGAGTATGCACTTTGGATCAAACAATACGGTCGCGAGTTGGTGCCGGACTCACTTCGAAACCCCACGGAAATGACCCACTACCCTTCGGAGCAATGGGACAAAGTGATATTCCCGCTTTTCTCTCGCAATCAGGTAGTCGTCGACTTCTACCTTTCTCGAGTGGTGTTTCCGAAGGAGGCGAAAGAATTTCCTTGGAAACTCCCTGGGTCTAGCTGGGATTTAGCTGAGAAGCGGGAGAAGCTCATAACTGGTGAGTGAACTTGCAATACACCTCTTATCGTGTGCGGTTCGGTCGTTGAAACAAGATTCAGGGTTTTCTGGAACCAACGACGGCCGATGGCTATTACCCCTGTCTATCGCTCAGCATGACCTCGACCATCAGAAGGGAACTAATGCCAGGGTTCTCGCATATCTCCTTCGGCCTGAGAATGCTTTCTACGTCATGACCCATGAGAATGGCAAGCGACTGACTACACCACAATTTCTCCGCTTGGTGGCCACACAATGCCCAGAAATTCGTATTTTGTTGGATGTCGGCGCACAGATCCTCGATTTTTCCAATCAGGAAGTGGCCAAGGCATGGCTGGACATTGTCCCCAACGCTGCTGGTGCCGTCTATTTCAACGAGAATGATGAACTAACGATTCTCACACGAAATGGCATCACTCAACCCATGTCATCATCCTCACTTTCCCAAAAACTGGACCATTGCATTGTCTATCTGGATCACGCACATACAAGGGGAACCGACATCAAATTCCCTATTGGATCGCGAGCAGCCGTCACACTTGGGTTCAAGGTAACAAAGGATGCTCTCGTGCAAGGTGTGTTTCGACTCTGTGATCGATCCTATCTAACGCTTTGTGAATACCAGGTTGTATGCGGATGCGCAAATTAGGCCATGGTCACTCGGTCATGTTTTTTGCACCACCTATAGTTGACCGAAGCATCCGTGCTGTGGTCTCCAAGACGGATCCAAAATCCCCAGTGACTACTGCCAAGATCGTATGCTGGGTAATACACGAGACATGGGCCGATATTCAACAGCGAGCTCCGTACTGGGCGCAACAGGGCATGAACCATAGACAGAGACATGATGCTTGGTCTCATTTCCTCAACGGCGAGTTCACCAGGGAGCAGCTGTCGGATGCATGGCTCCAGCCGAATCTGAAATCGCTGACCGATCTCTATGCGCCATGTTCCGCTGAAAATACTCCGAACGACCTGCCGGCACTGCATACAGATATCCAGCAACGTTGCAAAGACCTCGGGGTTTTATCGCTTCCAAGTGCACGACTAGATGAAGAACAAGAACGGGAAGTCCACCGCGAGCGGGAGCGTGAACGACAGGTGGAGCAGCCTCCATGGGCAAGACCGAAGCTTCATCATCTTCATCCTGCTGTCGTCGAATTCGTGAAGACTGGCGTCATCCTTCCACTGTACTCTGGCAGCGCTTTTCGTCCTGTCTTTGGGACGCTAAGAAGGATTTCTGCCGTTACTCACGAGGCAGATATCTGGAGTCCACGCATCTTGGCGACGCTGGACTTCTGTGAGACGATCGAGCCTGGGTCCACTCAGGGGACCATGGACAAATATCTTCGACCAGTATAATGGATTCTCTCCGGTGAAAAGGCCCGCAACAAAGTGCTCGTTCTGCTGAGCCCATTCGAAGCTGATACGCTGATGCCCGAGATCAGGGCAAGCAAACATGTCCACCTTCACGTATATGCACCTCGCACCTCCCAACGGATAAAACCATTGGATGATCTAACGTTTTATTCCATACCTCCTTTGCCTTCCGACTGGACCCCACCTTGGGTTCTGATCGACCAGCTGAACGTGTTCGCTGGGCAGCTCTATCTTACAGACTATGAAGCGTACCTGCGCTTATGTCGCCTCCTCGGCATCCCTGCTGTGAGAGAGTCGAGGAACGATCCAACAGTCAAGCGGAATCTCTTGCACGTCCTTGGTATCCCGAAAAAGAAAGAGATGACATCTTCAAGTTCGACACTGCCTTTCGTGAAAGCCGTACTCGCCATTCGGACCAGAGGACTGCCATTTGCACACACGCACGTGGGCAGAATTCTTCAGAGGCAGTATCTAACAGACGAAGACTTTCCAATAGAAGTATGTCCTCAGACAACAGACAATCCTACTGTAACTACAGCAGTGTCGAGCACGGATTGACGATCGGTTTCTTGCACATGTGGTGCGTCCTGATGATTGGTCTTCAATGGTGGAGAGTTCCTGATCTCTTTTGCAGCATTAGCTGCGTCCGTTCTCCCATCATGTTATATTATGTTGCTACATTAGAATCTTGCGTGACGTCTTTGATCTTGGTGTCATACTCCAGTATCTTACCAGTGCTTGGTGTGTTCCGATAATGTAAGTCAAATTGAACCGCAGATTTGTGAATTTTTTTGCTGATAGGCCACTCTACTCAGTGCCATCTTTGCAACGCGTACTTCTAGCTTCCCTCATGCACTTAGGCGATCAGGCGGTAAAACTTGTCTGGATTCGCCTCGATGTCTGTCGTGAGATCATCGCAATTTCGCAAAACCTTCGGACGGGCGTCGGGAGAGCACCATAAGAGCCTAGGAAGGTCAGAACTTTGGGCGGACGTCTTATGGGCTACATAGACCCAATGTTGGTATGCCCAGAGTCAAATCCAAAGAACTTGCGCAACCCGTGTCCAAACGGCGGCGGAGCCGTCTCGTAGAGTGCCTGTGCATCCAGACATGCTACATCCTCACGTACCATGATATTCCACTGAGTCGACGACTGGTCCTAATGGTTGAAATATCGGTGTGAACCGGGACCGTCAACAGAATCATCCGCTCGCACGTTCGTCGTTCCGTCTCCAACGAGTACCCGAGAGGCCTGAGGCAGTTGGCCACTCGCAGCAGCCTATACGAAACCAAACTGGATCCACGTTCATGGTTCTATATCCTACATTCCAGACTTCTAGTCCGACCGCCGAGCACCGCAGTACTATCGACAGCGCACAAGAAAATTCAGTTGTTCTGCTGCGCTACGAATTCCTTCACTTTCTCACAAGCGTCCTTGAGAGCGTTTGCGAGCACGTCAAAGTCGGATATCTGTCAAACATGATGAAATAAGGGCGGACTGAGACATAGTATCCGGTACAAACCTCGTTCCAAATCTGCACGCTGCATCTCACCCACCATTTCCCGTTGTGTCTATAGGCTGCGCCAGAGGTCTGCCACTTGAGTAACAAGATCTCGTAGAAGATCTCGTAGACCTCAGTGTTCGCCTCGATGTCGCCAGGCATGGGCAATTCCACGTTGACCTAGATTGGCACATTAAACCAGCACTCTGGGATAAGTGGTTCCCCACAAACCATGTTCAATGTGAATTCGCCATCTGGGTCCATAACGCTAGTACCGAGACGTTCTGCGAGATGTTTGCCTCCCGCGAGGGCAAGCGCGTGGGTATACGCGTTAATCTTGTGCTCTCCACCCAACCATTCCCTGAAATCAAGCGCTGCGTGAACGTCAGAAACAAGGTTTGTCGGATAGCCAGCAATTGTGTTGACCTGCATCGATACTCAGCTGCGGGACGTAATCAATGGTTCCAGTCCCTGAAACAAGTTGAGCGATGAAGGGATCCCAGTCGAGACAGTGGTGTCACGTACACTCAAAGAGCTTGACAAAGTCCTGGGGGCCTTTGTAGTCATCGTCATGTAGGGAGTGATAAGTGACCGGCGTGGGGATAGACGTTTTGATGAGATGCTGGTTCCTGGTTTCCTCGAACTAAGTCATCAAACACCCATGAAAGCCGAAACATTGATCAAACCTCTTGGAGGCGTAAAGTACAGCACTTCCCCTCTTTGAAAAGAGCCACTTGTGGCAGTTCTTCAGGGAACGAAGACTTGGTGACGATAATTTGCAATAAGCATGGAAGCACATACGCTGACCCAAAAGTCGGGCTGCACTTCAGACAAGTTGATGTCCAATTCTTGACCTATCGAGTGAGCGCCATCCACGATGCTAATGACCCCCGCCTCTTTGCAAAGAGCCACCATCTCTTTCCAGGGAAGTAGCGCTCCCGGGTTAGCAGCGATGGAATCAATGATGGCGACAATCTTCCTTTTCCCTGTTGTGTCGCCATCTTCTGTCAGCTGTTTGATGTGCTTTTCGAAGTCCTGAATGATCTTGGCGCGTGTCGTTGGGAATTGGAGATTGAATGTCGACACAGTGGGGTGAGGCGGAATGTCTGCGAAGTACTTGAGCATTTGGGTCACGGAGCCATATGTCGTCGTCGCTGTGTGAGTAGAAAGATGAGGTCTAGAAAGAACGCTGCAGACTTGGTGATCACACCTCCGACCACGATGTCACTCTCGTTGAAGATGAGATTGCCTACGATGGTCGCGAGACCGTGCGACGTGTTGTTCACGATGACACACTCGTCAGTGTCCGCGCCGATGAGCTTGGTAACGCGTTCTCGGACACGGTTCAGATAGTGAATGTAGGAGATCTTGATGAACTTATCCGGGTTGGACTCCACTTCGTCAGTGAGCTCGTCGCAGACGGCGCGGACAGGAAGTGGTAATGATCCATAGGAGCCTGTGGATGGTTGGTGCGACAAACTATATGGAGCAAGAGTGGGCTACCGTGGTTGAGGTTGACATAGTTGGGGTCAAATCCAAAAAGTGTGAGTACATCATGACCAAATGCTGGCGGTGGTGTTTTGTAGAGCTCAGAGGGTGCGACAGACTGTCGAGGTCGCCTTTTGGTGGTCATGGGTGGTTGAGGCGATCAGATCTATTGGCTGGTCTAGGACGTTCCCATGTTATCTTGAGACGACTCTTATCTCATCTCGCGCAACGTTCACTCATACCCAGCTCATCTTTCACTCTCATGACATCCGCCTTCTTCTATGGAACGTTGATGCACCCAAAAATATTGAAGCGGGTGATCGGGAACGATGGGTCATACCTCCAGATCAGACCAGCGCTATTGCTCGTGAGTACACACCGCTAATACAACTCGTGGAATCGGACAGTAAGAACGACGTAGGACTATACCAGGCACAAGATTCATGTATAAGTGTAGCATATTATGATGCAGCTATATGACTCACTCTCGATGAATCGTAGGGCGCAGATTACCCGGGTATAGTTCCTTACTCTCAAAGCCAAGCCATGTTTAGTAGGGATCTCGCGCCCGAGGAGAGATCTGTAAGAGGATCGTTGGTCGTGGGGCTTTCCGAGCGAGATATGAGACTATTGGACATTTTTGAGGGGGATGTGAGTGCTCACCTATCGACTGAAGAGGTTCATCCTGATTGTGGTAGGAATACACGCGAGAACTGGTTCATGTCCATCCACTGGGTCCCTTGGTGGCTCTCAGCAACATGGACGCGACGATAGCAGAGGTACCTCCGCAGAACGAGCTAGAGACAACGTTAGAAGTGAACACTTATGTGTGGTGCCGGCCGCTCTCCCAGCTACAGCCAAAACTGTGGACGTTCGAGGAATTTGTGAAGGAGAATGCATGGAAATGGGTTGGTCCTGCATCTAGCGGTAATGAGGACTACGCAGAGGTTGACAGACGACGTTCGATGGAAGGGACGATCGTTCGTGCAGAAACATAGACACACAAATATAATCCTTGTCCAATGACCACCACGTAGACCACCATGTCCGACACACCGTTGCTGCCGACACCCAACTCCGTTCACGGAATCACCCAGCGACGAGAACGTGTCAACTGCTGGTGCTTGGTTCGTTTGATCCTCCCTGCTTCGGTTGTCGCTGCCTTTCTCCTCTTCATCTTCACCGCCGCCATCATCGACAAGTACCGACATCGCCTTCCTTGGGACAAGCAGCCAGGTCGGTCGCTTGCCTCGTGATCCACAATGACTAGCTGACCTCACACTGGACCTTTCAAGCTGTCGTGTTCCCAAACTTTTCAAACTACAAATTCCTTGAGACGCTTCCCAACATCCACTTTCCCACCCGTACGTCACACGAACTCCTACATGGAATGCGCAGTTCATTGGTACCATCCCAGACCCGGATGATGACAAGCGTGTCGTCGCCATTGGAGATATCCATGGCATGAACCAGTCGTTGAGGTTCGCGTTGTCAGTCTCCATGTGAACTTGGCTCATTCTACTCGTCCTACAGCGCATTGCTTGCAAAGATCTCGTACAATCCACAGTCAGACACCTTGATCCATTTGGGCGACCTTGTCCCAAAGAGTAAACACGTCTCGTCCATCCCCACCCTGAGTTTCATGTCTACGAACCATATTCTCGGCGTACGCGGCAATAACGACCAGACAGTCATCGAATGGAGAGCCTGGATGCACTGGATCGAATCCCTTCCCGGCGGCAAAGAATGGCTTGAGGATATGGACTCGAATCGGTCTCATATCGACGGCGACGAGCCCAATGCCGACTTGAGCAAGTCGCACAAGGAATGGAAAGCATACGTGCCTAGCGGCTGGGAACTGCTAGGAAAGCATTACAAGATTGCCCGCGAAATGTCTCAAGAGCACTTCGACTACCTTTGCTCTCTGCCAACCATCCTCTACGCACCTACGGCTCACACATATTTTGCCCATGCAGGGCTGCTACCGGCTGACCCAACCCACGAATATAATGACCCCAAGCAGCCACTCTCGCATTTGCCTACTACAGCTAGCCCGGACGAAGATGATCTTGTCCTTCGCGGCCGTCAAGAATTGGCGTTACTCAACCAAATCCCTCAGAATCATGATCTCTGGTTGTTGATGAACATGCGAAGCATATCAAAAGACGGTAAAGTCACAGATAGCAACAAGAAGGGTACTGCTTGGTCCGACGTGTGGAACAAGGTGATGGACAGCTGCTCTGCCTCGCCCGCGACAGAACTACTCGCGACCAAACGCGGCTCGACGACACGCGGGTCTCTACACTGCTTTCCTTCGATGGCGATATATGGTCACGCTGCGGCTCGGGATCTCGATGTGAAGCGATGGTCAGTTGGTATTGACACGGGTTGTGTAAGTGGTCCAATCATGTCCTTCGACCTCTTCACGCAGATTGCCCCTAGGCGTATGGTCGTCGGTTGACTGCCGTCATTCTCGATGCGAAGTCGCTCTCGCCCCAGACAAACTCAGCAGCCTCTGGTGCAGCATTGCAGAACTCCAAGATCCTGTACGGTGATGAAGGAACAGCCAAGATCGCTAGTGTAGAGTGCCACGCATAATCTGGCCTAACATATGTCTACTACTTTGGCTCATAAGCTGAAACTCTTCGGGTTTGTACAATATGCATTAGGGCTAGTCCTTTCCACTTATCTGATGACCTAGAGGTTTCTAGTACTACCCAAATGGTTGTATGTGCCATCATGCTGTTGCCTTGAAAGGCTCTCGACGACGACTCGGGAGAAAAATGAGAAGCGCCCAAGCTGTCTTTGCAGTTACATATGGGCCGGTATGGTTTCAGATCCTCCGCTGTCCGCAGTTGTCAATATTGTGACGGAACAACATGCGTTGATCAGGCTCTGGAGGGTCCAGTAGGACAAGTGCAGCAGCATGTTTACGTGAATCAGCTGGAGTCTGGCCGCATCTGTGGGGCTTTTTTTTAAAGAAAAGTTGGAAAGTACACTACCAAAAGTTGTGTTACTGGACGTCGTGGACAAACGTTGAGTGGTTTGACGTTCCCTGGTGGAACCACTGTGGAGGTCCCCCGCTGTCCCGGCCCGGTACCTCCGCTGGACAACCGCTGGAAGCGAACACAGTGCCGAGCTAGAACCGAAGAGGTGGACTCATTCGCATGGACCCTCCCATCTGGAGGTAGTTGACAGACAATGTGGCAAGCGTGTGTGCGAAACGATAAAATTAGTACCTTAGACTCAGGTACTTAATGCCGCCCGACTGGGGTCCCGGGCCACAGTTGATCTTGGTCCTTTACCGTTCTGTGACAGAAAAAAAATGTCGGACACACCGTTGCTGCCGACGTCCAACTCGGACGAAAGGATCAGCCAGCGTGTCAACTGCCAACGTCGCTTGCTCCGTCTGATCCTCCCAGCCTCGATTGTCACAGCCTTCCTTCTCTTCATCTTCACTGCCGCCGTCATTGACGGGTCCCGACATCGCCTTCCTTGGCAAAAGCGGCCAGGTCGGTCCCCTTCCTCACGAACCATGAGCTGACCTCACGCTGAGCTTTTCAAGATGTCGCGTTCCCAAACTTTTCTCACTACAACAAATATCTCGAAACTCTTCCCGATACCCTCTTTCCCATTCGTATGTCACGTCACGTCAACTCCCGTAGGAAATGAGCAACTCATCGAGATCGTTCCAGACCCGGACGATGACAAGCGCGTCATCATAGTTGGAGATATCCATGGCATGAACGATTCCCTGAGGTTCGCGTTGTCGGTCCTCATGGTATCGTGAACATCACTCATTCCTCTCGCCCTGCAGCACACTGCTTGCAGATCTCTCGTACAATCCACAATCAGATACCTTGATCCACGTGGGTGACCTTGTCCCGAAGAGTAAATGGGTCTCGCCCGCTCCCGTCCTGGGTTTCATGTCCGCGAACCATATTCTCGGCGTACGCGGAAACAACGACCAGAAAGTCATCGAATGGAGAGCCTGGATGCAATGGATCGAATCCCTTCCTGATGGCAGAGAATGGCTCGAGGATATGGACTCTTGGTCCCAAGTCAACGAGGACGAGCCTATCGCCGCCTTCAACGATTTGCTCAAGAAGTCGTACCAGGACTGGGAAGCATACGTACCCAGGGGCTGGAAACTGCTAGGCAAGCAGTACAGGGCCGCCCGCGCAATGTCGGAAGAACATTTCAACTACCTTTGCTCTCTGCCAATCGTCCTGTACGCGCCGGTGGCCCACACGTACTTTGTCCATGCTGGGGTGCTACCGGCCGACCCGACTCGCGATTATAATGATCCCAAACAGCCACTCTCGCATTTGCCCACTCCAGTTAACCCGGGCGACGATGATACCATCCTTCGCGGTCTTCAAGAGCTCGCATTGCTCAATGAAGTCCCTCAGAATCGCGATCCATGGGTGTTGTTGAACATGCGAAGCATCACAAGAGACGGTAAAATCGTGAAAAGCAACAAAAAGGGCATGCCTTGGTCCTACTTGTGGAACGAACTGATGGACGGCTGTTCTGTCTCGCCTGGAACCGAACTACCCACAACCAAGTATGGCTCGACGACACGCCACTGTTTCCCGTCGATGATTGTGTTTGGTCATTCTGCGGCGCGAGGTCTCGATGTGAAACGATGGTCGGTTGGTCTTGACACGGGTTGTGTAAGTGATCCGATCATGTCGTTCATCCCCCTTGACGCAGCTTGCTCCTAGGCGTATGGTCGTCAGTTGACTGCCCTCGTTCTCGACGCACAATCGTTCTCGCCCCAGAACCGACTAGCAGCCTTTGGTAGTGCATCATTAGTGCAAAATTCCCACGTTGCATACGGAGACAAAGGAACGGCCAAAATCGTTAGTGTGGAGTGCGATGAATAATATAATCCAGTCGGAGATATATCTGCTATCTGGTGCTCTTTCTTGGAGTTTGTACGTTGCTTGCTAGAATTTCGCACTTATCCATGTAAATGATCATGAGATTACCGATGTTTTCTAGCACCACCCAAAAATGTAGTATGCACTATACTGCTGATTCTGTACCTCAGCGTGCCTTCAAGGGCGACGACCAGGGGAACTGAGCATCCCTTTGGGAGCACATACTAGGCACAAGGTGGCCAGTAACTCGACAAGTCCAGTATCATGATAGTCGTTGGTTGACAGTCATCATTCTCAACACAAAAATCTACATAATCACGAGGTTACCGATGCTCGAGGATGTGGTGTATCTCCTACCACTCCCCAAATCACTACATGTCTTACGATAATACTAACCGTGAACCTCGGTACCTTCGAGGGCTGTCTCGACGACGACCAACGGAAACTCGAACGGGATCATATGAGAAGCATTCCAAACCGTCTTTGCGTTCACATGTGGGTATGCCTTCAAATCCTCCACCCTCACGCAGGGCGCCTTGGACGGGTCGGCAGCCAGCACGGTCAACTGAACGTTGTCCGGCGCTAACGAGAGCTGGTGTGAAAACGACCACGGCACGTTTTGCTAGGACGCGTGTCTCGCATGAGTGCCCGTCTCGCCAGCCAGGATTCGAACAAAGACTTACGTCAAGGATGGCTTCCACAGCAGCGACGTCGCACAAGCGCACGCTCAGGGAAAACAGGATCGCGTTCTCCTTCGTGCACTGCGGGCGTTCGTGTTGAATTTCCTCCGGCGTCTTCGGGTTCCTGACCGTGTTCCCAAAGAGCGTCCTGTGGAACGCGACCTGCTCGGGGGTCTGCTCGAGAGGCGGATCGACGAGCACGACCCGGACTGGTCGGGTGCACTTGAGCAGGGGAAGCAGGGCAGAGGCGACGAGGCCCCCGAGAGAGTGTCCGACGACGACATCATAAGGAGGATCGTCGTGCCCAGGAATCGTGAAGAGTGGCCGGAGCTCCTCCGTCAACGCGGCGATGGTATAGTCAGAACCGCGCCTGGCATTGCCGTGTCCGAGTAGATCTGGTGCGGTGACGAAATAACCTGTAGGGTAGCGATGTGTCAGTGAACGCCCCACAGCCCTTGGACACATGACTTACCTCGAGACGCAAATTCTTGTCCGATGCGACTCCAGGATGGGGATGAACCCATAATACCATGAATCAGGAGCACACGCTTTGTGGCACTTGGATCACCCCAAGTTGAGGTACACAGGGCGGACATAGCTCGTGGGCTACGTGGATCGCTTCGGAACCAAGTACTTATATGAGCCCGGGAAGAGACGGGAGATCATTTTTTCGGGTCAAAAGCGGTGGCATTACAGAAAGAGAATCCGGAAGACGTAACAAAGATTCGTGTCAAGTCGTTTGCTTTTGAAACATGAGTAACGTGACACTATCCACATAATCGTAACATCGGTTTGTGAATGCCGCAAGGCCCGAGAGTCAAATAATGAACTGCAGATTCGTATCCTGATGGGATAAATTTGTGCCAAGGGCTGTGAATTCCGCTCTTGTGGGACCTCGAATTGAGAGGCGACTTACAATGGGGTGTGAGCACGAAAACTGGTGCAACCACATCAATGTATCATCTCATTGGGACCTGTGGCTACGCACCTGGGGTTTTTGACTATATTTCTCGTTGAGGATCCACCTGAAATACAGGTTCAAAGATGCCGGAAATTTAGATACTCAACACGCACCTAATCTCAACGAGAAGATCTCGATAGCTTGGATTAGGATTGCGCGCTATACAAGCTCACTTCAGTGGTTGGGAATGATTGAATCTACGTGGTAGATTTACCAAGTGCTGTCAAAAACGCCTGGCGTCATGGATATCAGGAAGGGAATGTGGTGAATAAAGTATAGAATACGCACATCGCTCATGGCACCCGTGTTACGCCCTCGGATTTGAGCGTCAGCACTTGTCTGGGAGTCCTTGCAACCACTCCAAGACATCTGAGTATGAGGATAGTAAGGATTGTACAGTGAGATACATGGAGGTGTTATTATCTTACCACGTCAGCGTTACATGTTCTCGTCGCTCTTGTGTATTCGTTAGCCTTCTGCGCTTTCCCAGAGGCGACGTGAAGAAGGTCCGTCACACCGTGCACCATACCACCTATGTCTCTCCTTTCAAAAGAGACAAAAGTAGAAAATAATCCCTTTGCTGCGTCGAGCTTCACATTGGGTTCCTTGAGCTTACCCTCCGTGGAATACTGTGTAATCAAGATTAAAATTAGAAAAAAGCAATCAACTTAGCGACAGCCACCTACCGTGTATGGGAGATCTGAGAACGGAAATTTTAGTGTATGTGCTGTAAAATATATAGGATTCATACCAAGTGCCGAGCCAGAGTGGCATGCCTACCGAAAGTCAGATTTGAGATGGGATGATGTGAGGTTACTTACATCGAAAATAGCTGTTAAGCGACAGCCGATGGGAAGCCCTCTGACCATAATCATGTGCATTTCCTATGACAGCTTTGAGACACAAATCAGGATATCCAGTATCGCGGACCAACATCGTCTACGATATGGGACGTTCTCTTGAAGTCCACGGGATATATGACTGGGCAGAAATACCATGAATCAGAATTCCGGATGAGGGGCTGAATTAACTCACCTTCGTCATATCCATCTTCTTCATCACCATCCAGATCTTCAGTCTGCCCTCCATGTCCGGAATCTGCTCAAAGCGATAAAGGGGTCCGCCTTGGCGTCACATAATAGCACATACAATGGAAGAAAAGAGAATCATTGGGTTGAGCGTCCTTGACAAGCCAGTGCATTGCATCGATCTGATGAAATGTGAGGTCACGCAAAATTGGTCTGGGAACACAACAGACCATGTTCTGTCGAGTAGGTTGTTGACGGGGATGCGGAGAATCATCTGTGAGTATCACCGTATCCTCTTCTCTGTAACCACGTCCTGTTCACATTGAGGTGACGTTGCTGTAGAAGCCGATAAACCAAGCTCACCCAAAAGGAATATTTTCATGCGATGCACGTCTTCTATGCAACCATGAAGTGCCTCGGGCTGGCCAAAATAGTTTATCCCAACCTGTAACAGTTTGTAGGTTGGAAAACAAACAGGGGTTCAAAATGAGAGCGTACGAGCAATGCTTTCTTTCTCCCATTGCACTGGGAATACTGGAAGTAAGCAGGCTGCATTTGTCCCCCTGAAACTGGCTGATAGTGATACTGTTGTTGCCCAGTGGGCGGCCTAGGTGGTAGACCTGGCGGTGCTTGATATTGTGCAGGACCGTGATACTGGATGGATGCGGGAGGGGGTCCGGGAGGTTGTGTATACGATCCGGAGTACGGATGTCCCCTGTACGGGTCTTGGTGCGGGGCATATCCATATCCTCCGGGAGGATGAGGTGGTGGAGCGTATTGAGTGAACCCACCTGAAGGAGTAGGGCTTGTAGCGTACCCACTGAAGAATGATAGCGGATGAATGAACAGAGGTAAAATATGTTGTGCAAAGATCAACTCACCCTCCTGGCACTTGGCTGGGCTGAGGTGGAGGGAACGTTGAGGTTTGATAGCCGTTGTAACTCCTAGATAGCAATCAGTGTTGGTCTTGTTTCCGCACTATTATGCGAGGCAGCCCACGCGTTAGGAAAGCTAGATTGACAGACGATTGGCACTTGGATAAGGAGATTACAACGGCCATGATACATACTTGGATGCTCCACCACCGCTCGAATAACCAGAGTGACTGGACCACATCTTGAACTGAACGGAAAAGCAAAGTGAGGTGGGGTTACATACACTGCCACCCCCAGCGCCGCAATTTGCCGGCCCGTCTATTCCAGTAATGGCGGTGTTGTCGTTGCGAGGTGGGTAAGGACGACAGTACATACTAGCATCCCAAGTTTTTGCGGTCGTTCCTCACTATCGCTGGCACGAGTAGCTCAAACCCTCAGAGTGGCAGCAGCATTTACCCCCTCAAGTCCCTTGGTCATTTAGTCTGATCCGGACTTCCAGTGAGTCGGCTCGTGACACTGGCCGGCCTTTTCATGCCTGGTATTAACTTGAAGTTCTTCTATGCACTGTGCAGGACAAGTGCGACTTGAAGCAGTGTAACATGACACTCAAGTATTCAGGTGTAACTTCCACGCAATCCCAACCATCACCGATTTACCTCCGTCACCCTGGTGACCTCATGACGAAATTCGGTGTTCGGTGAAACTGCGGTCAAGCGTTCAGGTTTAACTTCTATGCATCCAAACCATCATTGATGTGCCCATCACCCCGGTGACTTCCTGAGACCCGCAAAATGTGGTGTTCGGTGAAACTGCGGTCAGAGACAACACAGTTTCTGATCCATTCTGATCCGGCATGAGAAACCCGCGAACAGGTGGGGGTCCCTTGGGTCTATATAAACCCGGGCATTCTTAGCCGCAACCAAGGCTATCTCTCTCCACAAACATGGGTGGTGCCGCGGCTCCTGGTGCTAGTCACTTTGCTGCCGACCGCCGCAGAGCTCTTCAAGGGCAATCTGGATGGGTAAGTTTCATCCTATGTTTGCTTCTTTTTCTGAGCTATTTGCTGGAAGGTCGGCCTCGTCCGCAATGGCAGAATTTTTGCTGTTGCAGTGTTCGCGTCCTTGGGAGGACTGTGAGGGCTGTCAATTCATGATTGATATCCATACTCAACCTTCCAAATCGCAGGCTATACGGTAACTTCTTGAAACTTTGATGAGGGAGTACTCATGAAATCTTGAATGCTCCGCAGGCTACAACCAGGTACGTCACTTCACGAATCAGTGGACCCTTCTCATCTATTTTTCCGTTAGGGTGTCTTCTCTGGAATACTTGCCATGAAATCTTTCACCACAAGAATGGCTTCCGCAGTTGACAACACCGGCACGAAGGGTTGGTTGGTGGCTATACTTGAATTAGGTGCCTGGTTCGGTGTGCTCTGTACGGGCACCATAGCAGATAAGTTATCACGCAAGTACACGATTGTCCTTGGTGCGTCTTATGAAGCTTTGTTTGTGGAAGAGGTCTGAGGCAGTTTGCAGCTGTAGTTGTTTTCTGTATCGGTGTAATTGTTCAGACCGCAGCGTTTCAGCCTTCTTCTATTTATGGAGGTTTGTTCTGACTTTTTTCTGTTGTTGTTAACTCACGAGTATACTGTATACCTTACGCAGGAAGGTTTGTTACTGGGCTTGGGATCGGGTCGCTAAGCATGTCGGTCCCTCTGTACAAGTAAGTGATGCAGCCGCGATGTGATAGCAGCGCAAACAATGATTTTCAGCGCCGAACTCGCCCCTCCCGAGGTCCGTGGAAGCCTTGTTGCCCTCCAACAACTTGCCATCACGTTCGGGATTATGGTTTCCTTTTGGATCGATTATGGTACCAACTACATTGGTGGAACAGGCTCGACTCAAAGCGAGGCAGCGTGGCGCATCCCTCTCGCTCTTCAGCTCGTGCCTGCAATCATTCTTGGGTTTGGAATCTTATTCATGCCTTTCTCTCCAAGGCGAGCTTCTTCTGTCCACTTGTCTTGTCACATCTTCATAATCCGCAACAGATGGCTCGTAAATGAAGATAGAGATGACGAAGCACTGCAAGTACTTAGCGAGGCGAGACGCCTTCCACCCGACTCCGACCTTGTGAAGATTGAGTTTTTGTAGGGTTCTTATGTGACAGATGGTTGTATTCTACTAATAATGTGTTCAGGGAGATCAAGGCACAATATCTCTTTGAAAAGGAGACCAGCGCTCTCAAGTACCCGCAATACCAAGATGGATCGTTTTCTTCTGATGTGAAACTTGCAGCCAGGTCCTATCTCAGCTTATTCTCGAAGCGTACTCTTTTCTACCGCGTGGCCATTGGTTCTCTGTGAGGCAATTTATTGCACGTGATGATCTTTCGTGACCAGGATTATTTAGGACCATGTTCTTTCAGCAATGGACTGGAGTCAACGCGATTCTCTACTATGCGCCGACCATCTTTCAATCACTGGGCTTGACAGGAAATACAACTAGTCTGCTCGCTACGGGGGTCGTGGGGATAGTGTGCGCTCAGAAAGACACCGCTAAGTGTCAGACTGCATATTCACGTTTTAACTTCTAGCATGTGGCTTGCTACCATCCCCGCCGTAATTTGGGTTGATAATGTTGGACGTAAACCTGTCCTGGTCTCAGGTGCTTTCATCATGGCAGCGTAAGTCACTATCTTAACTCGATGCTTCGTGACGTTCACGGTTACAAACTTCAGGTGCCATTTCATTATTGCCATACTTACTGCCCTGTATCGGAAGAATTGGGCTGCGTAGGCTTTCGCTATCTTTGCTGATACATACAGTCACTGAGTTCATTTTAGGCACACTGGTAATGGTATCAACTTGACCGCGGTGAGCTTTTTCTAACCATCTGCTTTAGGTGCTGGATGGGGCGCATGCGTTCTTGTGTGGATCTTTTCTATGGGTAAGGCCAGAGATCGGTGGCACAGGATTACGCTTACTCGAGCCACAGCTTTCGGATATAGCTGGGGTCCATGCTGTTGGATCTTGGTCGCAGAGATATGGCCCCTGAGCACTCGCGGAAAGGGCATTTCCATCGCTGCATCATCAAACTGGGCAAGTACTCCGAGCATCACCCAGATGGGCTGCCACTGACTTGAATAATTCAGATGAACAATTTCATCGTTGGACAAGTTACCCCAACGATGTTGGCGCATCTCACATTTGGCACGTTTATATTCTTTGGCGTAAGGTTGTCTTCTCGCTTCATTTGTAGAGACTTGACGATCGTACTAGGTGTTCTCTTTCTTGGGTGGCGTATTTGTCCTGTTCTGTGTGAGTAGTGGGCATTTCATTCTGTCATCGTTGAGTTTTGAATTCCTGCTAGGTCCCGGAGACAAAAGGCCTCACCCTGGAAGAGATGGACGAAGTCTTTAGTGACCGCGAGGGTCTAGCCGTTGCAGACCAACAGCGCCAAAACGAAATTGCAGATCGTATCGGTCTCTCAGCATACAGTCAAGTGAAGCCCTCGGAAGAGAAATCAGAGGTGTAATGTCCTGTTCAGTCCACTGATACTCACGCGTATCTGCGCGACTCTACATGAATGTTCAACGATATCGTCATTTGAAATTCAAAGTGTAACCAAATTCTGGATACATCAATGCGGGCGGCCCGAAGCGGTCCGACAATGCGGTGGTCGGGAAAACTCAAGTTGCAGGCTAAGGTCAAGTGATCAGCCACACCCGCTGGTGGAAGCGATGGTTATGTAAAAGAACTTCTCCATCTGCAAGCTTCAGCTTTGTTATCATGGCGGAGGCATGGCGGCCGTGGCAGCAAGTTTACTAATACACACGGGTAAATGTGTCCATCTTTCAACGTTGACCGTGACGGTGGTTGTAAGTTTTCTTCAGGATTGAATGGGCTCCATCATCCAGCTTCAGGCCAACTCGTCACTTGACGTATCCGGCTGCGCAAACCCTGTCGGGGGACGCACCTTTGAACATTCTTCCGGGCAACACTCTCTTCGCGACACGCCTCCACCCATGTGTATGCACAAACACCCCACTGTCATGCACGAGCTCGACATCCCAATCGCGTAGGCCGCGTACGGTAGGCGGGAGTCCACGCGTCCCGGTTAAACCCTCTCTCGAGGATATAACCTTCTCCCTTCTCCCTTTTCTTCTCCGTCGTCTAGCTCTCTCCGTGGTTAGCTCTAATGAGTCCATCTCCGGATGAGCCGCTGATTGCCTACAACTTGTCTCAATACCTGCTTGACCGCATCAACATACACGACACGATCACGCGATTGGTGGGTAGCTGTCTTTCCCTTCTCTGAAAACGATCTCATGACATGTGTGCGTTGTGTAACAGTCGGCGTACTCTGATTGCAGAAACTTTGAACGCCTTGGAAATGAAGTCTTCGCTTCCTCGACAGTTACGATAGACAACTCGCTCATCACGAACGAGGAACCTCAAGGTAAGAACGACGTTCTCGGCAGATGGCTCGTTCACCGGAATGACACCGTTTCAAGGCAGGCCAGCCGAGGAAGAGGCGGAGTTTTGGGCAAAATATTTGGAACGATTTACAGCGGCGCAACACGTTGTGACGTGCGTACGTCTTAATCCCTGTCGTCTGACTGGACCCACACTGTCGCTGCAGTTGTATTCTGGTCAACCTCCCCCAACCTGCCCCGTCTTGGAACATTGCTACGCCCAACAAAGCGACTGCATCTGCGAACGCGCTGGTCACCTTGCGACGCGACCGTGCACGCGGGGAAACGATCGTCCAGCATGGGGTGAGAACGCTTCACAGCCAACGTGTTGGGTTCCTGACGCCTTTATAGAGCTATTACACCTTCGACTTGATACGGCAGGTGGGCGTCGACCCTGGATCAAACCCCTGGCGAATCTCCCACATGAAAGCCCATCCGTTTTGGTTCAGGGGAAACCTGGAGGTGATGAATTAATAGTGGTATGTGAAGATCTTGATGGGGTGGTGATAAAGCATCTTTGGGGAAGACGGGCAAACCGGGGCTCTGCCCCGAGGGTAGACTTTTGGTATGTTTCATACGAGCGTGGAATATATCCCAAGGGCATTACATGTAAGGGTGATGCTCTACGTATGAAATCTGGCTCGACCTGTGTGAGCGATGTAATTAGTCTTGTGGGGGGACGGAAGAGAAAAGTAATGAGCGGGTTGAAAAACCACAGCTCCGAGGAGCTTAGAGTCTAACATGCTCTTGTGACCAGTGTGGGATGAAGATCAAGTCGGATGTATTGAATCTCGATCCTTACCTTGGATATGTTTTCTGGATTGCCTCGTCGTTGATGGTGGTAAACCAAAGTATGTAAATAAACAGTCCTCAGCGGCGATGGTTGAGTCCGAAATGGAGAATCTGGTGTGCAACGTGGCTCAGGGAAAGACACAGTGACCAACGCGGCTGAGTCCATGCCTTGGATGGGCGTCCACGAGGAGACCTCGTTCCTGTGAGTGGCGTAACCGCGCCGTATTCCTACGACATATCTCACGGCGTGGTCTTGAAACGTTGTGCGTGTGTCCTCCGTGATCTTACTGCCATCGGACGCCATACACAACCGCGATAGAGCTGATTTTAAACCAGTGAGCAGGTAAGTGCCAGGCGAGTACTAGCGCTGAATTTCCTAGATGGGATTGAACGGCAGGAGGCGGTAGCTCCCTGACTGGCGTTGACTGTCGCTGCTTTTGGCAGCCTCGTGTTTTATGCCAGCTACGTTCTACAGCCTTCCCTTGCGCTGATAATCATTCGAGGGTCAGTTCTAATTTCATCTCTTCCATTCTCTCTAGTTTCCCTTCTTCTCTCTCCTTCCTCTCCAACCCCACAAGGCAGTTTCGCCTCCGGGCGTCCCACCAGTTCAATCCATGTCCTCCACAGCTATCGGCACTTTCACTTGTTGGGATGGCTACGACGGTTATGAACTGGTAGAAGAGCAGCCGCCCCCACGCCCTCCCCGTCGTTCTCGACTTGCATCCACATCTAATATACCCGCCCCGCGACGTCGTGCCGAGCGCAGCGGTGAGCGCCCGCAGGCATCGAAACCGACCACAGGACAACCTCCACGTGAACACGAGTATACGACCCTCGAGGAACTATGGAACACCTTGCGGGAGAAGAAGCAAGCTGCGGAGGCCAAGCTTCCTCTCAAGGTGAAATCTCTGGAGAAACCCCAGCCTGGACCCACCGGCAGCGCCATGTCACGTTTCACACCCGGGCCACTGGCAGAGCAACATATCACGCACAGGAAGCCCACCCCTCCCAAAGTGAAGCGGAAAAAATCCACGTACGCCACAGCACTGCTCCAATCTCTCCGTCGTCCTGATCCATCTCAACGTGTTGCAGGGATTGCGTTTCATTTCGCGAGTCCCCTTCAGGTCGCACAGTGCGTATACTTTGTACCACATTCCCGCGATGACCCCTCCTTATCCCCGCACAGATCACCGCGACCTTTGATCTGCCCGAGATAAAGAAAGAACAAGCGCACGTTAGTTTCCGCTGGAACCACCTGGTTGTTACGTGGCAGACGGTCAAGATCACGGAGAAGGAAGAAAATGGACGACTTGTTAGAGAGCGAGAGGAGAAGAAGTATACACGGACGATACCCCTACCGGAAGGAACAAAAGTGAGCGAGCGCCCGCATTCCCCATCTGATGTGGCTGATTGCTGTGTTCGTTAGTTTGAGGAGATACGCGCAGTCATGGACAATCGACGCCTTATCTTGAATTATCCCAACATGCGCACGGTCCGTGTCGAGCCCCGGCCGAAGCTATCCCGACAGGCTGAACCCCGTCGTATTGAACCCACGGTCGTCTCCGACGGGGACATCAAATCTAGCGATGAATTTGAGAATGGGTCGTACCTCAAATCCACAGATCATTCACCCCATGAAGAAGAACTCACAGAAATCACAGATATCTCGGAATACTAGAAGTTGCGCTTATCTCTTTTTGCTGATCGCTTTATGTCGCAGTTGCTTACCTCGGTACCCACATCCCGGCGTACTGATGAGAGGATCTTGTTTTACTACAGTTGTCCGCATGTGCGGGCGAAGGTTATTTAAGTGTACAGACTATCAACGGTGGATGGCCTAGCTACAATGTACAATGTACAATACGTGTTTCGTGACGGACATATGTGGCTTACGGGCAAATGAACACAGATAACCATTTCGATGGCCGCTTGAGTGCTCGCATGTGATCCGAACCCTCAACTGAGCACGCCAAAGTTCGATGGTAAATCATTATGATGATTGTCTCGTACAAGAGAGTAGTGAAACATATGTTACATGTCATCCACACTCCATTCGTAACTCGCTGTTGCTGTCCGTTGTCTCTCGTTGATACGCTGGAACCACTTCTTCTCGAAGCCATTGCTACGATCTAGGAAACAAATCAGTTAATCATCGAGACCTTGATAATTCGACTTTACCTACGCCATCCCATCTGTAACCCGGTTTTATGCCAAAGCGATTAGGAGGTGGTGGAGGACCGTGATACTCTGGCTTTTTGGCGCCCTTTTCTTTTTTCTGCAAAAGAGACGAATCAGAGAACCAAGCGTCACATCTCGTGCAGTTGGGCTAACCGTCAGGAAAGCGGCAGCGGGATCATTCCATATCTCCCGCGCCTTGAGTTCTTCGTTGAGTTCCCTGTCGTCCGCGTGCCGAGAAAACTGCAAGGACCTGTTCTTCTCCAATTGTATTCTCCGTTTCTCTGTCTCTTCTCGTTGTACGAGTCCCTTGCCCCACTCCAACTTTTGTGCTTCCCTTTCCTCCTTTTCTCTTTTCTTTCGGGCGGCTTCTGCCCGGGCCAGTTTCAAGTCGATCTTGCGACCGGATGCATCACGGTATACAGTCTCCTGCGCTGCTTCGGTCTCCTCTTGTGTCATCTCGTCCTTGACGCCGCGGGTCTTTGTTTGCTACAATCCAGGTTCAGGCGTCGTCTCATAGAGATGTGAACGGACTCTACCTTTCGTAGCTCCTCAGCGCGAATCAACCCGCCCTTGAACGGTCGTACGTCCTCCACGACCGTCGGTTGTTCATCGGGTGGTATGGATACGTTCTCCTCGATCTGTTCGCCTTCTCGGACCGTAATCCACGACGAACGCTCGTCCGCTTTTCGTTTCTTGAAACTTCGGTCGCTCGCCACTGCCGCGTCCGCCGTGTCGTGTTCTTCTTCTTGTTGCCGTCGCGTGGCTTCGTCGCCAAAGCCTGCGTCCTCATCAACCAACACGGATGGTCCACTGGTTGCACCGTTCGCGACCTTGCGTTTCTTCTTCTTGGGAGCGGCTCGTGCTAGTATGGCCTCAGCCTTGGGCCCTGACATGTATTTCTCCGCAAGGTAGGCTTGCATGGTTGGTGATAGTACAGAGGTGCATTACAAACGAGTAAAGGTGAAGTAACACATGAGTTACGTAAGCAAGGGAAAAGGGGTCAGCCGGAACAAGGTTCCTACAACTCAGGACCAGGGACATCTACATGTGTCTCGCTAGAGGCTACCACGGAAACATCAAGCGCCAAAGGTGGTACAATCTGTGCGGCCACACTGGCAGCCCGATGACCTCCAGCATTGCGATATGCGAGCATAACGAGCACGCTTCACCGGGTGCTTCGCGCAACTACAACGCGTATCGCGAGCTGAGAAGACGAACACGTCTGATAAAACGGAGGCGCTAAATACCTAGCAAATCCATGGCAACTCACGGAAACATGGCGGAATATGCGACTTCTGCTTCCTGAAGCGGGACCATGTACAAGGGTGCGCGTGAATGGTGATGCTGTTTGAAACCGGAGGTATTACCAAGGCGTCGGGTATGTACTGGACCATCCACACGACCAACGTTAGAGGGTTCGAATGATTGAGCCTGGCTGGGTCGACAAGGAGTGGAAAATTTGTTGACAGGGACGAATTTCAAAGGTCGGCGTGTATGTGTGACTCCAGCACCATCGACCAAGGTGTCAAGGGGATCGCCATCAGTCAAAATGGCAGCACGGAACAAGGCTTTCGCGATCCGGGACGGCTCCCGCGGTTGCTTGACCACCTTGGTGACTTGTCGAGCGCACGCTGTTCGTCGTTCTGGTGGGCGATGGTGGGTGTATGCGCGGGATTTCTTCAGGGAAACGTTGCTGGATACAGCTTGCTTGGTCCTCCGAGGTGTTTGAACTCCACGACGAAGAAACTGTTCGACAGTGATAATGCTTTCAGAGGACACTGCCGAGGTCGGAGGGTCTGGATTATCTGGAAACGTGGGTGAGGACGTTCCCGGTTCCGATAGCACAGCGATCTTTGGTATCAGTCCCGAATGGAGCATGGGTTCACTTGCTTGGTCGAGGGTTATGACTGCCTCCGCCTCTTGGGGGTCGAGCGTCCGCAGCCTTTTTCGTTTTCTTTTGAACTAGTAGGGATCATTGGAAGGCAAACGAAATAGCAGCGCATGGCATAAAATTGCATACCACAAACTCGTTCGTGTCGTTCGGCATCACTGAGAAATATTGGTTTGGTTTGTTGTTTCACTGATCAGTGATTGTGTCGGCCGAGAAGTTGGTAGAATCTGAGGCACTGGTCATAGTACATAACCCGTGATGGAGAGGGAGCACCGCCACAGTAAAGTTTGTATGTAAACTGTTGCGGACCGACAAATGACTCACCACCATCAATGACTGCACAAGTCCCATCACAGCCTGGTGCGGCCTTCTTGCCCGCCAATGACGTTGCCGGTCGTTCTTGACCGTCTATTATAAACGATATGCAGTGTATCCTAGGGTATTTAAGCCTGGATGGTGCAGCGTATTCTGCAGTACCTCTTACGCTCCAAGACTTGTAACTCATACCTCCTCTCGACTCCATTCTCAACATGCAGTTTACATTCGCCGCCGTTATTGCCACAGCTGTTGCTGCTCTGGTTGGCGCGGTGCCGCACCCTCGTCAAAGCTGTCCTGAAGCCGCCCGGTTTGGCGTGTTGACTGTGTCCCCGACCACTGTCTCAGCTGGTGAGGTAAGTGAAACCGTATTGCTGTTGGAACGAGCCTCGACTGAATATGATAACTGGAATCAAATATCAGTTCGTCACAATAAGTGCTGACTTCAACTGCGCCATCAACTACTTTGGTATCCGTCCCGAATACACCGACTACTACATCGAGGTTCCCGTTAACAACAATGGTCATGAGCCTCCCATCCTCCTGTCTCGTGGTACCCTCGCATCTGGCAGCACCAACGTCTCGTTTACCGTCACGGTACGTTGTTCGGCATGGCGCGAACCGGCATGTTTTTCTGACGGTTTATCAGGTCCCTGAAGCGTATTACGTTGCCAACACCGGTTATGCAGTGGTATTGGACGTCACCTACCCCATCAACGGTCCAAATGGCATGCTCTACCTTGTCGTTGGTAGTGTGGAGGCCCCCATTACCATCAATGTCTAAGCATGCTCCTTTGCATGCCAATATTTATTTGGACAATCCACATTTCGCATGGACTTATCAATTTTATGACACTGTAGCCATTTTGATCTACATGTAATGTTTCCGGTACACAAGTGATATAAACGCATGAGATTGCGAACATGCTGAGTGGACGTCTGATTCGTGCGATGAGAAAGCGGGTTATCAAGTGGTGAATGACTCTTGCTCTTTGACTCGTCCCGGTGAATACTTGCCAACCGCTGCCAGTACTAGTGTTGATGATGGCGTGATGATCAAACTCGAATAGACTACTGATTGAGCTAAGTGAGCAGTTATATCGGAGTACTTACTTGGCCTACCAGCCTGAGTCAGGTCAAGCTGTACGATCTGCTAGCTCGTTCAAAACCTGTTACCAACCAAGTTGAAGGTCGAGAGTCTTCAACTTTCTGACATTGACGTGGGTGCTCCAGCCTGTTCCCGGATAACAATCTGGCGACCAGACTAGCGTCCGGAAATGATGAATGTGATTCCGATAGCTGTCTATCGATGGCTTGCTTCATTAGACGGGCTGGTAGCTCCAGCCGTGGATTTCCAATATGATGCTGTTCCCGGATAATAGTCTGACGACCGGACTTGTGTCCGGAAAGGATGAATGATGTGATCCCGATAGCCGTCTACCGACGGCTTGCCTCATTAGATCTTGGACTGATCACCAGGCTAGCTCTAGCCGTGGGTTTCCAATATGCTGTTCTCGCGTCTGGCGACCAGACTAGTGTCGGGAAATGATACATGTGATTCCGACTTGACTGCTCATCCAGCCGCATTACTTGAACAATCGTACATAGCCGTGATTCTCTGGTACAGCCAAGCAGACTCGGATGGAGTCCGACACGAAATCCTGACGTAGACTGTTGTCTTTCTCCCCTCGGTTGAAGGTATCGCCACATCTTTCTGATTCTCGTCGATTACAGGATCGTTACTGCAGGCTGCACAGCGTACCAGTGTGCCGAACGAAATGACACATTATTCGCACAACGGCTTGCATTCCCGGACTTCATGTAGGGCATTCAAGACCTTGCCCGCACGCTGATACAATAATACAGTTGTGCTCCGTCGGCGCAAAGGTAAAACTATAAAAGAGCTTGTGGGCTCGTAGGGCAGAAGAGCTCCGGGGATTATCCACGCCTTTCCGAAGAGTATTTCTTGTTTTGAACATGCATTCTGCTCATACATACCACTACCATTTTATCCGCCGCCGCGTGGGCGCTATACCGCCGTGACCACATAACGAGCAGCCGGGAAGGTATGAACACCCCGAAATCTATGACCTGCCCAGGGTTTGCAGTTCAGTTGTCCTTTAATTTGTCCGATTGGGGCCAGTTGAAACAGTGGGATCCTCTAACACAACGCCACTCGTCAAGCAGAAAACTGGGCCTACTAGCCGAAGATTCGAGATGGTCTCCACATGAGCCTTGCCGTTACTTGCGACCGGTCTGGGTCCATGATGAGCTGCGGTAATGTATCTCAGCCACTCAGAAGGTTACGACACGTTTCTCCAGTGAGTTACAGTTGGTCCTCACGATTATGGGGCAAGGGGAACTTGTCAAACGAGGGAATTCGGTAGTACAACGTCGCAGCGTATCTACACTGTACAAATTAATGATTGATCACGTAGATAGAAATATCCGATTCGGAGGCGGGCAGAGGAGACAGGACATAAAATATAATCAAAGAACACGATACTAGCAGCCGCTAAACTTACGGCGACCGTGACGCGAACTGTACAATGAAATAAACTCGAACTCACAATGTAAATTCAGCGATGGATGTGTTTAGCCCTGGACCTGGACCTTTTAGTGGTCACAACACGGTTTCTCTGGCCTGTTACCATCGTCATCCGAGTCGTGAAGGGGCCGCTTGGGTAGCCGCTTGTGCCATGCCTTGTAGCGGGAGTGGGCAGTCTGCCGCGTCCTGGCCACGAGTCGTCTTAAGATATCGCGCCAATTGAAAAGGGGAAAACGAGGAACCCAAGATCGAACATCCTTCACCCACGTTAGGCCCTCCTGGTCGGTAAGACCACGTGGCAATAATCTCCGACTCGCGTGCAGTAACGTCTGCTCGATATACGTCACAACAATATCCCGGAATTGTTCTATCAACTAAAGCGTCCAGGGCAGTGGTAGAAATATCGGGTAGGAGAGTCTACACACCAAAAAAACAAGGTTCTGGGTAACTTGAGTTTGCTAGCGAAGTACTCACCCCAGTTGCGTACGCGGTCTTCGGATGCCCAGGCTCATTGACATCAATGACAATGGGTGTCTCTCCTTCGCGCATCCAAATGTTGATATCGACGCCGGTGATGTCTATCCAGGTGAATCCATCACGAACCACTGTGAAGGCGTTTGAGCCAGTCAGCGCGGGCATCCAGTCCTCATCACTAAGGACATCAGTGCTAATGTACTTCTTTGCGATGTGTGACGAGTCCGAGGGGGAGGAGAACCGAGATTCCTTGATCACTATATTCATGATAGCGAGCGTGTGTGGGTGCGATTTGACATATTCTTTCAATTTATGTGTCACCTGCGGCTCGGACTGCGTAAACGCCGTCTCCGCGAAAATATACTCGCGTATGGCAGCGAGTTGTGGAGCAGATCTCCACGAGGAGATCCGAACGCAGACCTCGGGAACAACCGTGACATTTTGCCCATCTACGGAGGCGTAGCCATTAACTCTGAGAAGGAAAGGTCATGGAAGTAAGTTGGCCTGGAAGATAAGTAACCCGGAGTGAGACGGTAGTTGATTAGCTTACCTAGCAGAGTTTCCATATCCTTGAGCGCCTCGCTCCGGGCTGGAACAGAGCTTGAATTTCTGTGAGTATCGTCTTACATTTCACTATTAACATCAGATTGTCGTGATAGTAATGTCGTTAAAAACGATTGTATTGTTTGTTTGTCGATGGGTCATACGGTTGCCATCATCCAGGAGGTCATTCACATTGTACCTTGTTGGGCCAGCGAGTCAATTTTTGTGCCGAGAATTTGAACCGTTTGATTTTCATCATTATGGGCATAAGTTGCAGCATCTCGGAGCAAGAGTCTGCCCAGCGAGACTGGAATATTTGGAGTCAACTTGTCCATTGTATGGTGGACAACAGATATGTCTGTTTGCATCTATTTGTGTTCCATTTTGTACCCCATTCCTTTTCAGGCATCCACATATCGAGAGTCATCATGGCTGCAGAGCTCGCTCAAAAAATAAAAATCGTAGGCCGTTCCGTTCTGCTGTCACACACAACGTAATTATGACTCTTGCCAGATGAAAGGCGCAGCGCCTAACCTCTCCGCCGCCACATATCAGATCTTCGACGAGTCACATACGATGGGCAACGCCCTCCGATGGATGCTCATGAAAAAGTGAGGCACAGAATACACACGTGGTGTTGTCTCCATTGACCAAACGACCGACAGCCCCAAAGTAGAGTTTTGTGGTTACAGGTGAGTTCGTGACCGACGGACGACTGTGATGCCATTGTCCCTTTGGACCTCGCCGAGGTCTCGACTCGATCTGACAACGAATTCATTCCTTGCTCAGTGTCCCGCATCCTTCCGAAAATCTCATCCAGCTACGTATCCAAATGTATGGTACGTACCCAATCGACTCGCTACTAGTTCCGTGCTTGAATGGTACATAGATGGACTTTCATCTCTTGACGCTCTTCTCGAGGCACTCTCGCATCTCGATGACGTGTGCAGTACCATAGAGGACAGGTATCGCGCTAGTCTCGCAGGCGGTCAATACGAGCGGTGGCAAGAAAAAAGCTAAGGTGGTCGTATGAGCGTGTTACAAGGAACGATCTAACAACCGGATGTACGTTAATTCATGAAACTCTAGAACAGTGATTCGCGCAACCGATACAGGATGCGTTTATTTTATTTTCTCGAAATGGAAGATCCACTTGTCTGGAGCAGGTTTCAGCGTACTATCCCCGCGAAAGAATTTCTCCCCGAGCTCATATTTCCATGGTTTCCTCACTAGCAAGTTATTGGATGTCAGGCGCCTCTCCATTATATATATGGACGAACCTCACCTCCTGTCACGGTGTACCTTCCTTCATGATGACGCATTTAGGTAAGTAGCACGTGCTGCGCATTTACGTGGCCAGCGAGCAATGTTTCAATTGTCCTCTGAAACTTTTTGATCAAGGGACGCGTTAGTCCACTAGAACGCTCACCGTCATGGATGCTTGCTCAGCAGTGAAAATGTCTGCTTTTCTCTGCAAAGGTATTAGCAACATTCTCTTTTCAAAAGGGAACGCACATACCCGTCTCGATGATCCCCACGGATACAGATTTGTACCACTGTACCCGGCGTAGCGCTCGAATCAGCAGCGGAATCAGGCGGGGGGATGAAGAGTAACTGAGTCCGGTCCAAATCGAGCACGTAGCTTTCAGGCTCCATACGAGATCTCTCCGCCAAATCTTTGCGTCGCCGTCTCCGGATTGGTTGGCTGGATCGAATTCTCCATTGGACATCGAAGCAAGTAACTGTGCTGCGAATGGACAAGCCGAGTAAAAGAGAGAAGGGCGCGCGTATGTTGTCAAGAAGTCATGAACTAACACGGTAGCATCATCAAGAGAAACCCTCTGCTTGCTGTCGGAGTTGCCTCGAACATTCGTCGTCATCAAGGTTACTTATTATCTCCTCCACGGATATAGTTCATCGTGGCCTTCAAAACGCGATCGTCGTCCTCCTTGGTGATATCCACACTGAACGTGGAACGTCCCTCCTCGAGCTGCGGATTTAAAGGCACAGGTGGATATCGCGCCTCGCCGACCTTGCCGCCCCAGTCGAAATCCAGCAGCATGAGCTCGTCCTGACGACCATGATGTTTGGCGGTAGCAAATCGCCGTGTACGAACTCATTCCTGTGCATATTGCCGACTATATCTTGCAAGGTAGTGATCCACTTGACTTGGAGGGCAGGATCGGAAGTGGGTGTGAGCATTTCTCCGTTGATCGCGACGGCGAAGATGCCTCCTGCGAGTCTTTCATAAGCATACAGCTTGAGAGCATGACCGAGACGAGCACAAAATGCGTGCAGCTCGGGTGAATAAGATCGTGTAAGCTTGACGACGATATCACCACTTGAAGATGAAGCAAAGTAGATATGCCGGCGGAAGTATTTAGCTAAGAACTCCTCCATTTGAAACTCAATGTACTGGGAAGAACTGCTGTCGCCGGTAGGCGCGGGAGACAAGGAGTCGTGATATCGTCGCAGTCTGTTGAGCTGGGGGAGCATGGGTCGCTCGATGGAGGCTGGGACACCGGGACCGTCAGAGATCCGCTTTGCCTCTTCCTCGATACATTCAAGAAGGACGGTTGCAGCCTTGAACGCAGCGAACAACTGGTAGCGATCACTGCCGCCACACTCGATAGGAAGACACCAAAGGCCTGTCGTCAGAGGTACACAAACGGGCGAGAGAACATATGCCAGAGCAAAAAATGTGATGGTGGGACCTGATGGAGTTAATAGGCAGAGTCAAAGAATGTTTAAACTAAAACATACCGATAATGGTTATGCCAAGTGTCGGCAATCTCGACCCATTAACCGCCGCTGGTTTCGTATCACAAAGGCCATCAACTAGAAGTTTGTAATAGGCAACCAGCTCGGCTCTCGCGATGGTTTTAGTGGGTCCCTCGTTCCTCAATTCGACCAGGATGCAGGGGATATCACGGTAGCAAGAGAGGCCATCAGTTCTTAGTGGTGAGCCAACGCGAGCGCGAGAACCGCCCGGTCGAGGAATCTCAGCTGGTACGATCGCCTGACGAGAGTCCTTCTGTGGAAATATCTTATTCAGAATCGCCAGTGTTTCCGTGCGTCTTGCTCGCTCGTCAACGTAGACCCAAGACATGACGGTTATAAATTGAGCAATGTGGAGGCGGAGGCCCGGATCAGGTTCGAAATGGGTTGCTGACGCAGCTCGCCAAATTTCAAAAAATCTTCCGAAGCCGCCAAAGAGGACTTCAATGGGCGGGAGTTCCGCTTCCGGGAGCTTACCGGTGTAACCAGTGGGTTGACGGTAGTCGAAAATGCGCTCCCTGCTTTGGCATTGAATGGAGCGATAGTAAGAGTCACCAATCGAGGATGGGGTCACAGCAGTAAATTTCTGGCGTTTGCTACATTCCGCGGCATTTTCTAGAGAGAGTTCATGCTTTCGTTCTGCAATTCCAAGATTAGGAGACACCACTTTAAGCGCAAACATGCTCACTTGGACGAACTGCTTCCACTGTGGCACACGGAAACTGAGAAGGGTACGTCGTCGAACGCTGAGAACAGCTCGGAGAAGTTGAGAAGCGGTTGATCCTTTGTCGTGGTGTCGAGTAGTTCCTCGCGCTTGGTGTAAGGAGTCTTGTAAAATGGAAAATGAACTTCTCCCTTCAAAGTCGGGTCCATCTCTTTGATTGCAGGTAGAAAATAATCCATGATTTGCCCTTGCTTCGCATCGACTGGCAAGACATTTTGTATGTTGGGAATCCAAAAGTCCACGGGCAAAGGGACGCCTGTCGATAGAGTATTAATCGCGTCGCACTACAGTCACAATCGATTCATACCGCGATCCACGAGCACAAGGTGGAGGCGATGCTGCTGAGGGCATAGTCCGAAAATGTCTTGCATCGTCAGGCAAATGACCAACGGCGGACCAAGGCTGGATACAGAGAGCGCCTCGAGGGTGATATACATGGCGTGCTCCTCAGGGGCCTTGTAAAGGTCTGTGAGGGATGCGGGAGACTCGCTCCTTGAGTCTCGCAAGATGAGCTGCTTGCAATCATCGACAGCTGCATCGGGCGGTACTTTGATGGAGAAAGGTTCGAGATTGCCATAACTGAGGTAGTAATAGTACAAGGCGAGGTCGGACGACATTGTTGAGTGGGTGACGGTGAAACCCTTTGGATGATTGCCAGAAGCATCTGTAGGGGACATGCTTAGTCAGAGCAGTGTTCGGAAGTCGCCGAGTGGCACCTGTGGAAACGTCGGGGGATTCAGGGGCTCTTACAGTACGGGTGTAGAGGCGCTGGACAACGAGTCAACAAGCTGCTGCCGGTGTTCCCTTTGAGCCTTTCCGAACCTGGTTGACTAGACTAGCGAGTGATCATTCCAGCTGCGTGACATGCGGAGCCTACTTCGGATATCGTCTTGATTCACGACAAAAGGAAAAGCGGGGGTTGCATTAGTTGAGAGTATACTTGCGCACTAGAAACGACGAAAAAAAAATGTCGCCAAGACAAGACGCAGTACTAGTGGAAACACCAGTCTAGGTCCGTCGACATCATTTCCTTGTCTTTCGACTTTCCACGAAGAGTACTCTTGCTTTCACTAGAATTCAAATGGATGAACAAAACGTCTGAGCAGAGGCGACACGTCGCGCACCGATGGGATCATACTTGACCGCGGACAGCTTGGGACTGTTCAGCCGGACTCGTTTCGTAGTGTAAAAGAAACCAGTCTGGGCGGTCGAGATCAGTCGCACGATAATCGTTCTGTGAGTCAGAGTTACTCGACTGTGCATGTCAAACGAGCGGTGCATAACGTACCTTGCTTTTCCACCTTTTGCCATCTCGTCCGGGTTGTTTTTAGAAGGTCTCTGAGCAAACTAGGCCAACATGCGTACGTAAGCAAACTGAGCCCTCCACTAAGTACTCAAACCACGTCAATTCATACCAGCATGGCCCCCGCAGCGCCTACGGAACCAGAAGAGAACCCTTACGAGCTGCTGGGCGTCTCACAAGAAGCCACCGACGCCGAAATTCGTACTGCCTATCGCACACGCTCGCTCAAAGTCCATCCCGATCGCGTACGTCCCTCCCATCCGGTCGTTCTCCGTCCCCTTTCTCACACCGCGTCTTCCAGAATAGAAACGACCCTCATGCAGGTGAGCAAACTCGTTATCTGACAGAATTGCCAGATTCATCTCCACTCGACAGCGCAAAAATTTCACGCCCTCACCGTGGCATCGACGCTGTTGCTCGACCCACTGAGACGACTGGCACTAGATGCACAATTTCGTCTTGCCGCCGCAAAGAAGGCGCGTTTCTCCGCGTATGATAGCAAGCGGAAAACCCTCGTCACGGAGCTCGAAGAACGTGAACGCGCGTTCAAGAAATCGCGTCTAGAAACAGAGAAAGAAAAGGCTGCGAGGGAGGGTGAGAATGACCGTATCAAGGAGGCAGGTAGGCGGATGAGGGAGGAGAGAGAAAGACGGTTAGAAGAGCTGGCGAAAACCAGCACCGAGGGCGCACGCGCAGAGGGGGACGAGGATATCTCGGACGAGAACGCTCCACCACCGCTAGGGCCTTACGATACCACTGTTCGCGTCAAGTTCACGCTTTTGGCGTTCCCATCACTCAATACGGCACCTGCCCTAGCATCTCATTTCAAACACTTTGGGGAGATAGATGAGGACGCAGTTGTACTGTTGATCAAGCCCAAGAAATCCGGGAAGAAGAAGAAGAAGTCAGGCAAAGGCACGGATGAAGGAGCGCAAGGTGAAATGGAAAAGGTGGTGAACGCAGCGGTTTGTTTCACTCAAATAGGTGCTGCGTTCGCGGTGGTTTCCAGTGGTCCTACTCTTAAAGAGCAAGGCATGGAGGTGTCTTGGGCGGGTGGCTCAGAGCCGCCAGTACTGGAATGGTTACGCGAGAGGGGTGAACTCGGCGGAAAACACAAACGCACGACACCCTCTGCAGCGCCCCTCGACGGTATGCCAGGAGGAAATCACACAAAAGAGGACCGAACCGAGCAGTCGCAAGCAAGCACGTTTTCCACATTCGTAAGCTTGTTTTTTCTCGCTACTGAACATTATTCATCCCATACTCACGACGTTTATTTGAACAGCCCAGCACGTTTCCTACTTCTCCTCCAGAGCCAGCCACATGTACCAACACCCTGGATTTTGAAAATCTAACGCTTCTACGGTTACGAGAGGCCGAACGCAAACGATTAGAGCGTGAGATATTGGAAGCAGAAGCGAGAGGAGAGGCTCCCTCATGACAAGGTATGGGTTAGATGTATACGTATAGGCAATGACAGTAATTTCTGTCTATAATCCAGTGTTTCGTGTTGCGACTCATAGTCCAAGTGTGACGTCATGTTCACTCAAACGTCGCAAGACCCCTACGCACCGACTGCATAATGAACGCTGTGGACGAAACTCGAAAAAAGAGTTCATGATGGAGGGACGATGTGGGTTCCCCCTCCCAACGTTGCGACTGGGAGCCACTACACAACAGGTGAGAAGGGCGGCTGGCTGGCTGGCTGGCTGACCATGGTTACGAGTGAGGCACGCTGACGGTGTCCTTCAGCGATCCAATGCCCTCATTTGCACTGATGGACATCCAAGGCGTCGTCGTCGTCATTTCTGTCTACCAACGTTATCGTGAAAGGCGGAGTAGTACGAGTAGAGAAGATCGAGTATCGCAAAGAAATCGAGGCAGCCAGACCCGTCGTCCTACTACTACTAACTGCCCCCGCTCACAGTCCAATTCGTGGGTCCAAGCATCTTGCCTTATTCTGAGCTCAGTGACTGAGCTCGAAACAAAGCAACTTGAGGACTGGCAAGTCTAGAGTGGGAATGCAAGTTTGGCTTCATGAATCAGTCGTTTACTACCTCTGGCAGTTGTTCCCCACCGTGGCCGAGTTCACTGAAGTACCACCATATATTTGGACACGTAGTAGCTGGATAAGATTTTTCGGAAGGATGCGGGGCACTAAGCAAGGAATAAACACATTGTCGGACCGAGTCGAGACGTTGGGGGAGTCCCACGATAGCTCGTCCAAAACCTGTCACCAAGGTCTAGAGTCTTCAACTTTCTGACACGGTGCTCCAACCTAGTGTGGAAATATGCTGTTCCCGGATAATAGTCTGGCGACCAGACTAGTTAGACTGGTGACCAGCCCGCCCAAAAGAGGCAGCCGCGAGCAAGAGGCAATTTAACCGTCGATACAGACTAGTGTCCGGGAATGATGACTGTGATTCCGATAGCCGTCTATCGACGACTTGCCTCATTAGACGGGCTTAGCTCCAGTCGTGGGTTTCCAATATGAATATACTGTTCCCGCCAGCTGCATTACCTGAACAATCGTACATAGCCGTGATCCTCTGGTACGGCTAAGCAGACTCGGACGAGTCCGACACGGCTCAATCCTGACGTTGATTGTTGTCTTTCTCCCCTCAACTTCAGGTTGAAGGTATCGCTACATCTTTCTGATTCTCGTCGACTACAGGATCGTTCCCGCACAACGTACCAGTGCCGAACGAATTCGAAATGACACAATATGTATTCGCACGACGGCTTGACCCCGAGCATTCAAGACCTTGCCCATACGCCACCACAATATACATAGTTGTGTTCCGTCGGCGCAAAGGTAAAACTAGAAAAGAGCTTGTGAGCTCGTAGGGCAGAAGAGCTCCGGGGATTATCGACACGTTTCGAGTATTTCAGGCTTGTTTTGAACATGCATGTTGCTCTTACCGCTCTATTACCGCTCTATTACCGCTGCTATTTTATCCGACGCCGCCCTCGTGGGCACTATACCGCATCCGCGCCCCCAGAAGCCACGCAGTATGGCCTTGTCACTGTCTCTCCGAGCACAGTCTCCCCTGGCAAAAGCGAGCAGTTGTTTCAAGTTTCATCTCATTTCCTTCACTCGTCTGACGGAAATAGTACCAGCCGTTGAACGTCAATGTCAACCTCACATTGCGCGATCAATTCGTACGGTCATCACCCCGAGTATATCGACTATTACATCGATAGCAAAAGAGCCTTTTATAGTCTTGGCCCGTCGCACGCTCCAACCGGGCAGTCTTCTTGATCAATTCACCGTTCAGGAAGGTGTCTTGCGCTTGCGCAGGTCCCTGAATTGTCCAGGTCCCAGATGGCGTACTACTCCGCCAACGCCACTGGCAGCTATTTGATGTTTGTCGCCTACGCAATCAATGGCCCTACCGGCGTCCCTTACGCGCTCCGTCGTTGATGGTACGGAAACTGGCATTGACATCACTTCAAGTTTATAGGCGTTCCAGGTCCACAAACCTACTGTTCGACGTATCTATGTACAATGTCGTTCGTGTCCCATATGACAAATGGGGCACGACGAAACTGAACTACGTCCATATAATGCCACGAAGAGTCACTGTTTTGCACACAAACCCCATGCGGCCTCTAGGAAGTAGCGAGCTCAGCCTTCAACCTTTTCAGCTCCGTAACTGCAACATCGATGACATCCTGTTCTGCCTTGCTCTCCTTTAGTGCGCGGACATGATTTCCCTGTTCGAGGATCTTGGCTTCTAGAGCAATTGCCTCCGGCGATTTTGGCCCATCCACCGTGGCATCCGCCTTTCCGTTGGTAATAGGGCCCTTCTTGGCCTTGCGCTTCGATGTGGGGCCTGCCTCCTTCTGTCCTTCATTTCCACGAAATTGGGCCTTCCAAACGTCGTCCATCTTCTCGTCGATGTTCTTGAACAGATGATCAGGCTTTCCGATCCGATGGCCCCCCAAGATATCTGTAGATAACACCTCGGGGACAGTCCGTGCTGGCGCGTTGAGTTGGTGTAAAATAGCCTCCGATGTCGTAGGCATGAACGGATAGACCAATACCGACAACACATAGATCAAGTTCACTGCGCGGGAGACGACCTGAGCACAGCGCAGGGGGTTTTCGGTCATTAACGCCTTATTGAGACCGGAGGCCTGCAGGTAACCGTTGCCGCGATTCGAGATGAGCATGACGGTCTGCAGGCCAAGGCGAAGTTTGACGCTCTCCATCGCGTCGATGTATTCTTTGAGGAGGTTGTTGACGTCGGAGATGAACTCGCCATCGTGGGAGTCGTTAGGAGACAGTGCTCCACCAACATCACCACTCTCAGGAATAACGCTGTTGTACTGCGACGCCACGAATTTCAAGACGCGGTTAACAAAGTTTCCGAGGCTGTTGGTGCATCAGTTAGGCTACACATCGCCGAACTAGAAGGGAGATTTACTTCTTGAGTAAAACGTTGTTATTGGCTGCAATCTGAGAGGAGGGGTAAGTAATGAATGGCAATCATACGAGAGAAACCACAACTGACGCAATCCGCCCAAGAAAACATCGCATCTGCAGTTTCAGGTCGGGTGGAAAGAAGGTAATACCGCCAGACCGATGCTGGAATGCCAGTCTCTTTGGCCTGTGGCCCAAATACTCCACGACCCTTGCTTTTGGAGAACTTTCCGCCCTCATAATTGAGGAATTCTATGGCGATCTTCGTTGATTACTCAGTACCAAGTTGGAGGATGATCGCACCTGTCGTCGATACGTGATGGAGCGTTGTCCATTTTCTACCATCCGCGAGAAGCATGGCAGGGAAATAGACAGTGTGGAAGTAAACGTTGTCCTTGCCCATGAACTGGTATAACTTGACATTATCAGGGTTGAGCCACCACTGTTGCCAATCAGAGGTATAGTTGGCGGTTATGCTCGGGTATCCAATCGGGGCGTCGAACTACCACAAATATTCAGCTGACAGCGTCAAAGATACCTAGTAAGCATAGTACAAACCCATACGTCTAGAAGGACAGTCAACACCGAATTCACTAGGCGGATTCAACACTTACAAAGAACTTTGCCTCCCATCTCTTTGTCATCCTCTCTACCAAGTGGTGGGATCGGCACACCCCAGGTAAGGTCCCGAGTAACGGGCGTGGGACGCAAGCCATTCTTCAGGCGTGCGTCGACAATCTCTCCTTCGGTGTTGATCGTCGCATTAGGTGACCATTTACCGTTCTTGTACGACGTTTTGATCCATTCTTCTAGCTGAGGCTGTGCCTTGTCGAGTCTGAAATACATGTGAGAGGAGGAGCGGGCGACAACTTTGTGAGTTTTGTCGATAAGGCATCGGGGTTCAAGGAGATCTATGGCATCGAGAGTGCGGGAGCACCCGTCACACTGGTCCCCTCGAGCATCCTACGAAATTTGATCAAGGTGATCTCAGCAACAGACATGAGGGTCTACTCACGGGGAAACTGCAATATGGGCATATGCCCTCCACGTATCGATCGGCCAAGAACCTAAGTCTCGGTTTGTACAGGCTAACAACTGGAATGGTCTCACTCACTTTTGACAACCTTCACAATAAGTCTGATCCCTCACTTGCTTTTCGAGATAATCATTTTTCCCAAGATTGTGGTAAATTGATTGAGATATCCTGACACACAAGTGAGTCGAAGAAGTAAAAGAGCGGAAGTGGATGATGGGAGAAGAATTACTCGGTATGCTGAGGGGTGGAGGTGCGTCCAAAGAGGTCAAACCTGTTCAGAGCTGGTTAGGCGAAACGGGAGAAATACAGGGAGGCGACTTGCCCGATGTCAAACCACTCGTAGGTCTCTTTGTGTAGCACATGATATTTATCACAAAGTTGCCTGGGTGCGACGCCTTCCTTTAGTGCTGCTGTTTCCGTTGCTGTTCCATATTCATCCGTTCCACAGATATAAAGAGTTCGGCGATTGCGAGTCCCTGGGATCAAGTTGCGGCACAGGCCAAAAACACGAGGTAACGTGCACATACGGCTATATCTGTTTGATTGGTGGCTTATCAAATGGATCCGCAGTCAACAGTACTGTATACTTGCCTGCTGAAGACGTCTGCGCTGAGAACGCTTCCGATGATGTTTCCTGTTAAGACTGTCGAAAGAGGTTGATCACATGAGCAGAAAGACGGACCTAGGTGAGGTACATTATTACAATAGGGCAGAGCAGAGGTGATCAGTATATTTGTTTC
Source organism: Tylopilus felleus (assembly GCA_038091295.1). Taxonomy (NCBI): domain Eukaryota; kingdom Fungi; phylum Basidiomycota; class Agaricomycetes; order Boletales; family Boletaceae; genus Tylopilus; species Tylopilus felleus. The sequence continues at coordinate 23,541 of JBBPOE010000038.1, read as the reverse complement.
TCCTTCCTTGGGTAATCTATCCCGATCGATGACACTGTCAGAATGTCTGATAGGGTACAAAAGCTGTCCTTACATTGCGGATTGCCCAGGATCGGGGATCAATCTGAGAACTTGTTCTCTGATCGTCTGTGTCATTGTGATCGCTTGTAAAGTCACGAATCAGGTGTGTTATGGTCCTTTTGAATGACTGAAACCAGCCTTGACTCACTCAGCGTCTAGTCACTCTGAGAGTTTGACTCGATACGATAATCACTGCTTTCGACGATGACTAATCAATGTAACTTATGTACTCGAGCGTGGTATTTAGCGATAGGCTAGTGAGTCTCGGATCTCCGTGCTGCTTCTCTGAACTCCTTTGCGCTCCGTGTGCTGTGGACGTTACCTTCGAGTCTCCAGACGGGCCACGTCCGGCTGTCCGTTCCACTCCTTGTATGCTGCTCTTTGAAGGTTCTAAAGATAGCGTGGCGAGTCGGTCGGTCTCCAGTGCCACCCATTTATGGGGGACCGCCGTGGAACTGACAACCCTGATAATGGCATGATTTCCTCGGAAATTTGGTGCACCAACCTTCGATTTGGACCGTGTTACAGCCCACTATTCTCCACAGACTCCACTGCGGACAAATAGGGACGTCATTCTGACAGGATTGTCAATGATGAACCTGGTGGCCGCAAATGTGAGATGGTGTGTAGACATCGATGGCTGTGTGCCCCACGCCGAAGAAATGTGGTACGTAACTCTCGACCTTACCAATTCGGGTCGTGTCCATCGCGTGTTCCCACTGCTTTATAAACTCGCGTAACCTCAGGGAGCCCGCTTGACATGCCTTCCAGTCTATGACTAGTCCATTGTCGCGATGCCGCTGGACAGTAGTATCACGGACCCCATTATATCCACAGAAAATACCACCTTCACTCCTTTTCGCTCCCGCCCCCCTATAGAGCATCTGCCTCTCCCGTCCGCAGTTATCCTACCTTCGGAACGAGACCCTCTCGTGGGTAGTCCTAAAACCAAGAAGCCATTCTACCGTGCTCGTCCATTATGGTATTCTCCTTTATCCCAAAGTTGTTGCTTAAACTGACCCATGTCCAGGTTGGTTCCGTTTGCATTAATAGCCTCCATTACAGTGCGTCGAATACTCCACGTCATAAGTCACGTAACATATCTCAACTCCTTTGCCTTCCAGCGTGGAATGACGCTAGCGTCTCGTGTCGAAGTGTTCACTGAGCTGTCATGCAGACAACTTCACAATATCCATAACCACAGTTCCACCGCGGACGTGCCAGCTCCTTACGCCTTTGTCCACCCCCAAGTCGACACGAGTCCAAGCTTCACTCCTTTATACTTATCATCTACTAGTATACCACCACCCGCACAATCTTTTGGGGAGCTTGAAGGCGATGGCGTTAGCGAAGGCGATGATCCTCGTGTCATCCTGGGTAAGAAGTGCGTTTCAGATCCTGCTGTGCAGGCGGGTGCTGCCAAGCTTCAGACGATCATGACGACCGCCATGGGTGCACTTTCAGCACTCACTACAGGCTGGTGGGGTCGTTTTGGGGAACGTCATGGTCGTACTCGTGTCCTTGCGATATCCACACTCGGCTTGTTCCTCACGTACGTGCGCTCCATCCAAGTGAGATATCGGCGGGTCTGATCAATGTTGTGTAGAGATCTTATCTTTATCCTTGTCTCCACACCTTCTAACCCCCTATCTGCGCATTCCCACGACCTTCTCATTTTGGCACCGATTATCGAAGGATTGCTGGGAGGATGGTCGTCGCTTACCGGTGCAAACACAGCCTATATTGCTGATTGCACATCACCTGGTTCCCGCGCGCCTATCTTTGCACGTTTCACTGGCGTGCTATTTGCTGGTTTGGCACTTGGGCCAATAATAGGTGCTTGGCTAATCAGGAACCCGATACCGTTTCTGAAGGTCGGACAAGGTACACCTTTTGCTGGCTTTGTGTTTTGTCTGGACTAACGCAACTCAGATGATCACCCATTACAGAGCGCGAATTCGGTCTTTTGGGTTGCCATATGTGGCACTTTTGTAAATCTCCTGCTCGCGCTTTTCGCGTTCCCAGAGTCCCTTCCTGCGTCCCGTCGGACGATAAACAGGAAAGGTACGAGTCGTACGACGGAAGGTGATGAATTTGGAACTAGCAGTAAGTCTTATATTTTTCCTTATCTCCATATGTATCTGATTCATTTTTACCACAGACGATAACAAACATGGTTGGGTGGTCAATCGGGCTGTCAAGAGTTTCATTTCTCCTCTCGCCCAATTCTTACCAACCGATGTCCCAATTATCTACCCAGTCGGAATGCTCAGCCGGCCACATGCGCGCAAGGACTGGAGCCTAACATTCCTCGCGCTATCTCTCTTCGTTCACACCCTTTCTTCGGGCCTTTTCCAACTCAAGTACCTTTACGCGGAGCATGTCTACGACTGGGCTGCTGAAGAGTTGAGCTATTATATTTCATTCATGGGTGCTATCCGCGCTTTCCATCTTCTAATCCTCCTGCCGTGTGAGTCAATGCGTTAAATTATGCAACGCAACTGACAAAAGACGTAGTTTTCCTGATCACATTCAAACCCGTCCGGGAAGTAGTGTCGTCAGTGGTCGTGGCTCAGCCCAAATTGAATGGTGTCAAGGCAAGGCCCAAACCGACGGAAAGCCATCTCTTTTCCGAAATTCGTTTCGACCTTCTTGTCGTGCAGTACTCCATGTTCATCGACTTTTGCTCTCATGCACTCGTCGTTTTATCTCCACTTCCCTCCGATGCCACGCCCGCATGGTGGTCACAACTCATGTTTGTCGGGGCTACCTCGTTGTCATGTGCCGGTGCTGGTGTCATTCCTGCTGCTCAAAGCCTGGCTTTGCGTACTCTGCAAGGTCGCAAGATGGCAGAGGAGGAAATCGCACGGTTGCAAGGTGACGCAGAAAGACTCTCTACGGGGCAAGACGCCGAGTCGGGTAAACTATTCGGTGCCATGTCTGTCATTCAAGCCGTTGGCTCGACCATCGTCGGGGTATGTCCTTACGCTCGCATAGAGGACCCGTTCTCTAATCCATTCCTATCAGCCCATCTTGTTCGGAGTGATGTACAGCAACACCGTTGCCTCGTTCCCTAGAGCGATCTTTGCGGCGGCTGGCTTCCTCGTCGTGGTTGCGATCTTCCTTACTGGGTTCGTCACCCCGGATGACAGTTTGTCCATCCTCAGGATCGTGAGGAGGAGGCAGAAACCTGTCGCGATGCCCAGGGATATCGCTGAAGAGAGGAGAGGCCGCTCGAGAGTGAGCAAAGACCTCCGGGGTGGTTCTGCAAGCTATGGCTCGTACGGTGCTATGAGATACGACCCAAGCGTCTCTAGCGCGAAAACAGAGCCTGGTGCTGTTGGGCATGCGTGAGCGTCGAAATGTCCTTTAGGGGACGTGTGGTAACATAAAAGGAGAACACTATGCGTATCCGTATTCATTAATTTGCTATCTATGTGGTCCTACGTTACACCAATTCTACTTCGCTGACTAGGAGGTCGTTGCCTCATCCATGAGATCAAGAAAGTAAGATTGTCTTGGAAGTATACGTACTACCACAATAAGTAAGCGACACGGATACCATCCAGCCCACGCCCTTACAGCATGGAGATACATTGTTTTACGACCCACCCGGTGTTGCTCTTCACCGAGAGCTAGATGCTCCATAACCAGTACTCGTCCTGAGAGGCCCCATGTTGGAAGAGCCCTCCATTCTGTCAAAACTCGCTCGACGTCGCGAGGTTCTGAAACGCGATTCCGAACGCTCCCAGTCATACAACCGTGGGACCGACTGACTGCGATTGAGTAAACTGCCTCCTAGCGCACCAAGGGCGGCGCCGGTCCAGAATCCAGGACGCCAGCCATCGTTGGTAGATGGGTCTTTCGTGTAAGGCGGAGGAGGACCGGGGTAGTCGCTGGGGAAGTGCCCAGGACCGGGTCGCCAGTTGTCGGGACCGGGACCGGGGTAGGTGGGGGGAGGTACCCGCTGGGTGTTTCCCGTGGGGGGATAGTTCCGACGTAAGCAAGAGTAGATCACGTTGTACAAGACGAAGCCCAGGACGGCAAACCAGACAAACATGAAGAGGATGCCGAAGTTGTCCAAGTCTGTAGCCACACACGGTGAGTCCGATGCGGAGCAGCGTAAAGGCCAGGGACGTACTGCTGAAGAAGTTTGATACACCAAGCGACGGCCAGCCAAAGGTATCATCCCTGAGTGAATGAGGAAGTTGTACAAGGTGGTATTCGAGGGAGCAGGATCCTGTTGTGCGTCAGTCAGAGCCTGTCAACACTTTAGAAGCACTGCGACAGCTCACCTTTCATTACATACGGGTCTCCGGGACCGTTCCAACCCTCACACGAGACCTCTACTCTGCCGAACCGCAGGGAGGAAGGCAGATCCGCTTCACACTGTCATGGACGTGGTACCTCAGGTCGAATAGAATGGGAGCGATTTGGTTCTGGCACTTGCCTTCCAGTCGACATTAACGCCTGAACCACCGATATTCCTACAACGCACAACCTCAGGTTGGTATGTGGCGCAGGGTTTCCCAAGGCATACCAACTGAGCAATCGGGGTGGTCCTCCTAGCGGCCGTGAGGGAGCCTTTGTAGAAGGTGATTGCAGGGATGTTCTCGAGAGCTATTCGGGACATATCATGCAGGCGTTGAGTCGGTTGACCGACGAGTTATGGAGGTGACGAAAAGGACACGTTCCTCGGTTTGCCGTTAATGGTCATGTACACACACCTTCAACGCGCAAACCCACACGTTGCCAACTACATACTACTACTTCATGCAGGACATCCAGCACAAATCCCCCCAGCACAGCCCCAACAACTGAGGACGCCGATTCCCCATGTCCGTAGAATGAGCGAAACGATGCTAACAACCCCCTCGCCCAGCACGAATCCACTAGCAATGACGATCAAACGGATATCCTGTCCGCCAGTCTTCGCTACCCTTCGGTGGTACCAGTACTCTATCAATCCGCCGACGAAACGTGCCAACGAAAACGATGGTGTATTCAAGAACCCGATCGCAAACGCGACGCCGGAGGGGATCCACCTAGCATATCGCCAGCCTCGCTGGACAGCCATGAGCTTGAAGCTCGCAATAACTGAAAACAGCAGCCCGAATAGCAACATGAACAAGCGGCTATTTTCTGGTAGTTGCCCATTTCCTATACCCTTCGCATCAACAGCAAAATCGCAGTGTCACACCCCTATGACTTACGAAGCAGGCGCGCCAGGCTGAGCCATACGTATGCGGTCGGAGCCGGGAAAGAAGGTCCAGGAATGCTGTAAGCTCTCTGGTATAGGGTATAGGCAGAGGCTGTCACTATAATAGACAAGGATGACCCAATCAGTTGACCATAGAACTGAGCTCTTGGCGAGGCATGAATGAGATGTCCAGTCTTCAGGTCTTGCATGAGATCCCCAGCTCTAAATGAATGTGTCAGATAGGTGAATCTTTGCATCAAGCAAAACTCACTGCTGTGCGCCTGCTTCGGCCACTCCGCCTGCAATTATGTTTGCCACAACATTTCCAGGTTGTAGCCAAGCAAAAAGAAGCTGGGAAACTTTACCCAGTCCGCTCACAGGGTTCAAATCAGTCTCTCCTAACGCTCGGACCCTGGCAAAGAGTCAGAAGGATATCACCAGATTCACCGCACATACCCCAAGATACTTAACAAACCGCCGACTGCGAACCCTATCAGTGTTGCCCACGGTTTGATTCCTTCATCCCCGAAAACCACCCAAACCAGTACAGTCCCTATTATCACACTCGTTATCAGGCCGCTTAGAACCCATCTAGTAGGGACAAGCCTGTCTGGCGTCTCGGTGTCATGGTCTACTTCCGGCGGTGCATTACCGGCCTTTTGGATGGATAGTACCACCTTGACGATAGATGATTGGAGGGCCGGTAGGAGAGAGACGAAGGAGTCTGCACACATGATGGCAAGGGAAACCCAAAGGATCCACCCTCTGGCACCCGTGGTCATGTCACCGGCCGGTCCCGGTGCCCACCCCGTGTACTTGGAAAGTGGCGATAAAATCCCCCATCCAACAAGCATGCCCTACATAACCAGTCAGATGTCCGAGTCAATCCAATCTAGACAGGCTTGTCACCAAGTTCATGCTCAAGGTCGTAGGGAAACCCATGATAATACCTAGCCGAGGTGAGCACTTGAAGCACCTGACTCGAAATATGAACACGTACCCTGACCAACGTACGATAGACTAGGGGTGAATGACCACAACCATTCGCGAGCGAGGTATTTTCCAAAGAGTGGCACAGAGAAAACGATCGGGAAAAAATATGCTGCCAGCTGAAAATAGTTGAGAGATACCAAATAGGACACTGGGAGAGCTGACCGTCATGACACCGGAAGCCAGAAAACTATAAACGAGGTCTGCCCAGCCCTCTCTCTGAACGAGTTCGCGTTCCTCGGCAGCTTCTGTTGCATCCACAGTGTCTTGCGCGACTGTACTGGCATCGTCAGACAGAGTAGTATGATTTGCTATATCTTCCGTATCAAGTGCTCTGTAACCAGAACGGCGACGCAGCGATGTCTCTGGAGGCGGAAGCTCGTGAAGAACAGAGATTAATTGTGCTGTTGCAGTTCCCGAAGGGAATGCAAGTTGCTCCTCGATGATCTGAGAAATAGGTCACATCATTTACTACACAACGGGAGATATACGCACCACTTGTTTTCGGATGGGGGGTGACAGGAATACCCCAAAGAATGCAATTGAACACGACCAACCAACAGCTGCCATCCAAGAGAGGAAGATCGGTGGGCTTCCATCTAGTTCCTCATCCAGCAGACCAAGAGCTGGAAGTATCCCGACAAAACCAGCTGCCAGAGGCATCTAGGACAAGTTCTGGAACGCCTGTCGTCGGTTCGAGTGACTCTAGAGACTCACAGTCCCTGTTGCAACCGCGGTCGTTTGTACCACGATAATCTCCTGAGGAGAGAGTGGACTTGGAAGCATCTTGGAGATTAAAAAGCCCATGAGGGCCGACTGCAATGACATCCTTGTTTCGTTTCGCTGAGGATGTCTCTGTTGAACATGGCACTACGTGAGGACGTACATGCTAATCCATCCTGTCTGAAGACCGAAATAAAGATTGGTAAAGCATAGCAAACAACCGATGAGAAGTCCAATTGTGACTGCGGGTAACTGTGGACGGTTTTATTGCGGCCCGAATCAGTGTATATGGAACTGCGCACTGTAAATTCGGGTTGAGTACCGCCCGTTTCGCTATCGTGATGAAGACGTGACCTCGAAGAAAGTGTCTTAGAACTAGTGTTATTACGAAAAGTGGTATGCATGTTTTACCTGAACCATCGTCTGAGACTCATGGTGGTCTCTGGACTCCCTCAAGAGTGGGAGAGAGTAATCCCTATTAAGTGGCGGTGCTGATCCACGTGATTATTATTAAGTAATCTGTGCCGATGCGGCCGTGTTAATCCAACACGGAATCCCCTTGTCCCTGCCACCGACAGCGACAACGTCCAGCACGTCGAGCTCATCGTCGACGATAACGGCGACGCTTCACGACCGGTCACCACCGCTATTCCTCGGTTTTATGGCTCGCAGAACCATCTAACTTGTTAGAAGTGTCTCTGATTCCGTGACTTTTATTCGTGTTCTTCGCCATGGATGGCGGGGATCCCTCATATCAACATCCAAATGCACTCGCGGGCCCGTCTTCAATCACTCAGGATGCACCCGTCATCTTCTTGCCTCCGCCCATCAGTATGTTTTCGTCGTTCCGCACAAGTATCACTTGATGTCCTCCCGAATAGCTCTTTCCCAAACCCAAGGTTTCCTCTCCAGCACACAAGACCTCCTCGCCCGCTTCCGCCTCCATGCCGCATATGACAAACATGTCCGCGCCGCCCTTGATCCACCACCCTCCGCTCCCGTTCAGCCAAATCTTCCGCTCCCACCCGACCAAGATGAGAAGAAAAAGAAGAACTCTTACCGCCACCTTATCAAAAATCTTCCCGGAAAACACTCCATGAAAAAGGACGATTATCTAGCCACCATCATGCAGGCACCCCCGAAGCAGCACATTCCCATAATCCAGTTCGATGCGAAAACGCAGAAGGAAGCGTTCACTGTCTCTGCCGAAGGACTAAAAGGGGTTCGTCTTATTTCTACTGACTTACTTCACTGTTCTTATTCCCCCGTCACAGTGGAATGCGGGCACTCTCATACTCGAATCTGCACAAGCCCGAGAAGATCGCAAAAAACGCGTCAGTATCATCCCCCCTCCTCTTTAATTCCAACCACGTGTCTTATCATTTACCCTATCTCACAGAAGGAACAAAAAAAACTTGCTCGCGCCCAAGCCCAGGGACTTACGCCTGGGCCGTTACCTGGTACACCAACCGCTGTTCCCCAACCCCAGCCTGCTCCTTCACATCCAACGATCCCATCCGCTCAACAACTACCTGGCACGTCACAAACTCCGCAGGCAAAGCCGCGGGTCGCACCCGTAACAATTCCTCCTCCAGCGTCAGTTGGCCAGTCGACATCCACCCCCACGAGTGCCACGCCACGTTCAGCTGTGCCATCTAACGCACCGCCTCAACGGACCAATATCTCCATGCCTGGTAGAAGTCTCAAGCGCGAACACGAGGATGGCGTAATTCAGCCACCAACGCCAACTTCACTTTCCCCCAATGTACCCATTGGAGTCGTGGGTGCTCGTGCGGGTATAGGTAGTGTGCGGCCACGTCCCATAAAGAAACAGCGAATGGTATGTCAACTTGTCTGCCTCTTGGCGTGATTTTCCCGCCGTCCCCCCAGTTGTTTTTCGTCGGAGAGTTCACGTCCTGTTGTACAGGATATACAAGGCCAGTCCAGAGAGGTGCTCGTACAGCAACCTACTCCACAGGGGCCATAGCCTCATCCGATTGTTTCGCCTTTGTGATTCCCGCGACTTTCCGTATGGACCGTCGTAATCCGGCATGCCAGCAGGCTTACAATCGTCACAATGATCCTTACCACACCGTCCTACAGATTTCGTCTGTACGGTTGGGCTGTGACACTGCTTCTACTCGTTGGCGATAGAAGCCAAGTGAGACTTTGGGTTGACGCTGCTCATGTACACCAGTTGTTGTACAGTCGCTGTTCTACCATTTCGCGCTCACACCTTTCGTTCATCCACGACCATCACTTGTTTATTTGTGTTTTACGCACTGGCATTGACAACTTCCGCTCACACAAACCCCATCATGTGCCGCACGTACAGTATAAACTTCCACTCACTCGCATTCGCTTTCGAATTCACGGCCATGTCACTGATGGGGATCCAATCATGCATTATCATTTATAATTATCTTCTCTTAATGATATACATTCAAACACATGGATCTGTGCCTCGAGTGTGATCTCAATGACAGTCTCTCATATTTTTGGCTAGGCCGATCTCGTCCACCTGTCTTAACGCAAAAGTAGGTGTAGCCAATGACCGCGCTAGACGAAAACAGCGACGACCAAGGATACTATGAGCGCGTTGCTGCCACGTCCTCCTTGTCCGACTATAATGCGGGTTCATGCGAGCACTGAGAGCCCATATAACTGGGGTTCCCCCTTTCAGACACCTCCGTCATCACGAAAATCAAAGTTTCACCACGTATCAAAATCCAGTCCATCGGTCCCAGAATCCCTCTGTCCCATTGGTCTCTGCCGCCCATCTGTCTATGCCAAGCAGCCGCACGACGAGGTTGTACAACTCGACGTTCTGAAACGGTGGTAACACCCATTCTTTGGTCCTGTCGCTGTCATCCTCTTGGAACCGCTTCCTCACGCTCTCGGCAAACGGCCCTTGAGAAATGAAGACTGCACGCATACAAGGCGCATCGTTATCGTAACCATGATTCTAGCGGGCATCGTCAGTCGTTGGAAGACAACGTGGGAGGAGGCGGGATACTATACCCCGATGGACATCAGGCTTCCATTCTCGACACGGTCGGTGAGTGCATAGCCCATCCTGGGGATGACCCATATGGGCGCAAGACGTGGACTGGAAGAATAGTGGTACCGCTCTGGCATCTTCGGCGCCATGAAGGTGGCATCGGGGGTATACGTGTCTGTGGTGTACACGTCGAATTTCCCCGATTCAGATGCAAGGACAAGATGAGACAGAGCAGCGGTGGTGTTGATACCAGGTTCGAACCAGAGGCCCATTGATGGCCAGCCTGTCTCAAGCAATCAATATCGTAAGAAGGAAGTTCGGACATGGACCAATGGACGGACCGTCGACGTGGCGAACACCCGCACAAGTTGGCCAACCTTGCTGTCTCGCATCCTGTTCGTGGCACAAGATGTCATCCATATACACCATCTCCCATGAGCTGGTGTCTTCCATCCCGTGATCGCTTACAAATAATATGTCCACGATATGGGACAAATTGCGTTCATTGTGTAGACTTTGTACAAGGGCGCGAGCAAAGTTTGAAACAGATGCAAGGGTTTTCTAGAGGAATCTCAATACGGTGACCACAAGAGACGAACGCGTACTTGCATTCACGAGCTCAGACTCGGGGCCAGCTTTATGGCCACCCTGATCAAGCATGGGCTCATACACTAGATTCGCGCGCAAGCCAACCAAGCCGGAATGAAGGGAGGTGGAGGGATGAGAGAAACAAGGATCGCTCACCTGTGATCAGCCGCGGCCTTTGTTCTAGGGGTAGGTCTATCCATTTTAGAACCTGGGTAATCTTGTCTTCTGGAGAATAACTTGGCTGGTGTCGCAACATAATAAACAATGAAGAGAGAGCGATTAGAACAACAGCGAAGTCCGGCAAAGGGGACCAACCGTAAATGGGACCCGATACCTTGGCGTGACACCAGAGGTAGTCATTGATGGACCAGGCCTAAATGTTAAGGATAGGAACAAGAGCAACATTCACGGTATTGTAGTGGGACCAAGTAGCAAACAACAAACTTACCACATAATGTTCGCAGAATAGAGTCCAGCTCTTTCTACGGTTTCCCATATCTAGATAGAACAACAGACAAGTGGCGAAGTAAGGTGAGGGATTGCTCAACTGCACATATCCGGGGGTCAAATCACCGGTTCGCCAAGCCACCAGCGAGATTCTCCCGGGCGGTTACTGACGAAGGTGGAACGATGCTGAGGGTCATAGAAATCCTGAGGAAAGAGTTGTTGAGAAAGATAAAGGGACCAATGTGGAGAAGACGTTGTAGTTGATCACGCACATTTGCAATGATGCCATGTGATTCGGCATACAAACCAGTCCTACAATATGTTAGTTCATGCACCGGAGGCAAGGAGGCATGAGGATTAGGAATCAAACCAACAGTGAATAAGTCAACGACATGCGAGCAGGCGCGGAAGGAGAAGGCATACAAGAGTGTCCAGTGATTACTGTTGAGCATGGTAGGTTTGAATAGAATAATTCTGAGGTTAGGGCCAACTCACGGGAACGTCAGAGTCTGAGGCAGAGATCGCATTGGTCAGTCAAGTCAGAGCAACCATAAAACCTCTTATTCGCGCAGAGTCAAGGGCAAAAATAGACATAACGAAAAACAGGTCGACATGACCTTTGCCAATGGGGAAAATCTCGAAGTACTGCGTATAACTGTTCATTTTCGTTGTCGACCAAGTGACACGTGCAGAATTCGTTTTGAGTGAAGGTACCATCACAACTTACAGGGAAAATAGGTTTCATGTATTCGGCACGGATACCTTGCTTGGCAATGCTGACAAGGTGGGGCGTGAGTCCTCTAAGCAAATAGTCTGATCTGAACAGAACATCGGTAATGAGTACACGGCCGAAGAGGCAGAGACACGCACCTAAGTCCATCAAAGGATACGAGCACGACAGTCCGCCGAAAGAGATGTGTGCCATTCGATATATCCGCTGAGGGTGTAAACCGTGGGTCAAACAAAGGTATTCCTGCCCTTGATGTTGCGGCTAAGAAATATGCTAGAAGAACGGAAAGTGATGCAGTCGAAATGAGGACTGAAGGTATCCAACAACTTGGGCAGCCAGCCAAAGAGGGGTGAGGCAACCCACTTGCTTGGCTGTCTTGTTGCATCGAATGGCAGGGTCGTGGAAACAAGTACTAGTAAAGACATGGCATGACAATTCTCCCTAACTTGTACGTGACCCAAACATCCATGATTGGCACCTCATCTCGCCTACAATTAATCAATACTCGGCAACGACCTCGTCTGCCGCTTCAATCAGTAGCCTCTCAATCCCGACCTCGCGCGACGAGTGTCCCGCATCAGGGACAATGTGTAATTTGAAAGACTTAAAGGGTTTCGCTTCCCAGGTTGTCTTGAGTGCCCAAGCGGTCGTTGCCTAGGTCGGAGTCGATCAGAACATAGAGTTTGTAACAGCATTGGAGAACACACAGGACAGACGACATCGTATCTCCCCTGTACGACAATCACAGGTATGTCTCGACTGCAGATGCTTGTCAGCAAAAGTGAGACGAGAAAGAATCAGTTCTACTGACATCTTATCGATACTCTGTTCCTCCAAGAGCTGGCCGTCGCGCACAAACCCCTGCCCGCATCTGGTTAGTGTTCCTCTAAAATACACAAAGAACCCAGGACAGACTTCGTTGACGAAATAGTGGTTCTCAATGCGTGCAAAAGCACTATGCATATCGCAGTCAGCAGGGCGACCTGATACTCGAGAAAGAACACACAGTGCAAACGTGTCTTCCTCTGCACGTCGGAGCATGTCTTCACTAACGTACAGTTTAGAGGTGGCCATCCTATGTGTTAACAGGGTCATGAACCATGTCGAAGCCCAGAATTAGTCAGAAGTAACCACTCACTCCCATCTAGACCATGCTTTTGCAGCTAGTAGTCTTGTTTTCTCCTCCGACGAGGTGAGGAGTTCATGATATGCTGCCACCATATCGTGCCGCTTGGAAGGGTCCACAGGTGCAACGTAACGCTCCCTGGAGCGATTGTCATAGATTGCCGTAGTCAGTACATGAACGCATGGGTGAATGAGAATTGAGTAAGAACAACAACAGGGCAAAGTGCTTACCACTCTTCTGGGAAGAGATGAGAAGTACCATCTTGATAGAAGAACTTGAGCTCGCTGGATGCACTCAGTTTATTTGAATGGAAAAGAATGACAAGTCTGCGAACCTCTTCCGGAGGGTGAAGATACCACTTTATCCACGCCGTAAGTAAAATGTGCGTCCGACTAGAGCATAGAAATGAATCACCGCAAGACGAGGCTCCTCACCCTCGTTGGGTGGGTCTAGATTGCTCTAAGTAGGCGCCAGATCAGCCATTCATCACACCCACCTGAGCATACGCTAGTGCAAGCGTCGATCCCTACCAGCCAATTTCCCGAGTGATTCAATACAGCTGGCAAACAATGGGAGACAATGAAAGCATACCCAGCTACCACCGAAGATATGCCATTTGTCGATCACCAACTTCTCGCGAAGACGCTCAATGTCTGCCACAAGGTCCCAAGTAGTGTTGTATTCAGTAGAAGCACTCCTGCATTATCGATCAATACATCGGGTCTCGATTCCGCAAGTTCATGAATCACGAACGGAATTGATTTGCCAGCACCACGCTGATCAAACAGGACGATCTAGTACGAGTAATCGGTAAAGACACCAAGAAGAGACAGCTGGACAGACCTTGTATTTTGTTGGATTGAAAAATTGCCTGTCTTTCGGATCTACTCCGCCACCAGGACCCCCATGAAGGAACACGACTATCGGGAGGATGTCAGTGCTGGATACGCCACGCATGCAACAGACACGGCGACACACCTGGGACGCCATCCCTGTTTCCGCTTATCTCATAGCTATAGTACACGATGTATGAGTGCAAGCAGATGATGGACGTATCGCCAGACGAACTAGAGTGAGTGGATGAACGTTGGCGACTGGGATGCCAGCACTTCTAGTCTCCCTGTCTCAAACGGTTCGATCGGTGGGTACATTGTGTTGCTGGATGCTGAGCGTGATTGAGATCGCTGTGGCAGAGATATCGAGGGGTGCGGTCTACGATGGGAAATGAAAAGTCGAGTAGGATGCCTCCGCAACCCAAGTCTGGACAAGGTCAACATGACCCCTACCAGCCTTGCATTTAAATAACGCCTTGAGCACTCTGACACCACTGGCACGCATTTTAGGTAAATGAAGCCCTGCCGCTTAACCAAACCCGTGTTATAGTTTGGAGGTCCTGCGAGTCACCACCGTCGACAGTCGTCTTGGTTTCTCCTGCAGTATTGAGCTCAATGCCACGGGCTCATAACCAGTCCGCGCTGATGTCAATGGACTGTGGTTGTGGGTGGATGTAGGCGCAGTCTGAGTTGTCGTCGGAGTGACGTCCGAGTCTGTCCAATATCTCAATTGTTGGCCAAGAGCCACTCGGAAGCACGCCACTCTCCTTTCTCATCAACTATGGGATTTCCCCTCCCAGACGAATTGATCTCCTTAACCTTGACCTACCTGGATGTCCCATCGCTTCTGAGATGCATGCAAGTGAGTCTATTCCTCAGCGCTACTCGGCGTTTCACTGACGAGTTGGTTTGTGACTTGACGATACAAGGTCTGCAAGTTACTCCATTCCATCATCTCAGGGAGCACCCAGTTGGTTTACAAAATCGAATTGTTCGTGTCTTACATGGAGGATAACGAACGCGCCTCCATGGACACAGTCAGCCGATTGAATCTCTTACGCCAGTATAACCAGGCATGGAACAATATGGAATGGTCGTTGTCCGGGACCGTTCCCATGTCTGATGGCCACTGCTGGGAGTTTTCAGGTGGCATACTCGCGCAGTCGACCTCTGAAAACGCGCTAGCCCTCGTTCAACTACCGTGCAAGCTCAAGGACATCCCAGAAAGGAGATGGTCTGTGCCATTCGACTTCAGAATTCGCGACTTCACGTTGGACAACTCACAAGATCTCATTGTCTTAATTGAACTGGTCGGCACCTTGTGAGTGGCACGACCGGTCTTTGCACGCTCTTGTGACAGCGTCCATAACTAGTCCGAATATGTCATGCAAGATTCATCTACGAACTTTTTCTGGGGAACATCATCCCCGTACGGTGAAATACATAACATACGCGTCAGCGAATTTGCACGCCGATTGCAGCTTTCTGATACAAGTTTGTGGCAATCACCTTGGCATCCTCTTTGAGGACCAATTCGGTGATTCCTCTTCTTTCCTCGTCTGGGACTGTCGAACCGGAGATCAGGTACTTGTCAGTACACGACCTTTGTTTGCTTTACTCGCTGTTGATATCTTCTGTAACCAGCAAATCCACGCATTGGGATTCAAGTCTTTTGCCTTCATGACAGAGGACTTGATTCTTGCAGCAATCCTCAGATCAGACCTGGAGCCCACTTTACAAGTGCTGAGAATAGCAGCATTTGTCTATCCGATTTACTCAGTGGAGGACATCCCCTACGTATGTGAATTGCGGTATCCAAATGTCAAAGGCGCTGTGGAAAACCTCTTGATTCGATCGGAGCCCACACCAACTTGGAAACCATCTGCCGGTTCAGGTGTTCCCTTCTATGGTTCTCGAAAGGACTTCATCTTCACGATTTCCATGCGCATCCTCTGGGCAGATACGCAGGAAATTACGGTCCTCTTTGTACCTCTATCCACTTTACTCTCGGAAGTTGAGCGTTCGCACGGTGTGCCACGTCGTGACGTCCCGTGGGACGTCTGGGGCCCGGATGGAACACGTGTTATTCGCAGGGAACCATCCGAGGTTTGGGTCTGCTATACCTACGGCATGAGATTTATCCAAGGTTTACGATGGAACAGCGGACATGAGGCGCGGGTGTACGATTTTAATCGCTATGCAGCTAGGAAGCATGTCAAAGCGAGCGTCGATGCCCCTACGCCGTGGAAGCGTCTTGCACCAGAGTCCAAACCCAGTGGTCACAGCCCAAGTTTCTACAGACAAGTCTTCACAAGACTACCTGGGCGTGTCGCCAATGTCACGCTTGAACATTCGGATGACGGTTGGGATGCTTGTATGATTGGGGAGGATCACATTGTGATGGTTCAGGTAAGATATCCTACTATCGAATATGTGGTGGACTTTGTAGTTGACTTTTTCGTTTCCATCGTGGCAGCCTCGAACCTCCACGTACGGCTATATGGCTATGTGAAATTTTGACAGAGTGAAAAGTTCAGTCGCGTCGAGAACAAGTATCCTGTTCTCTGAAGCAAAGGTCCCAAATGCGCATGTGCCACATCACTTTTAAATGTAAAACACGTTGATTCCCTGATTACTGAGATAACGAGGGTCTCATTCTTGTCCTCCCAGTGTGCGTGTGGTCCAGTGCACGTCATGGCCATTCACAGCAAGGCAAACTAGACGGTATAACTCCCTGTTGGCGTCAGCCATTTTATGTCATGAATGTTCTTGGTCACCCAGCCCGTGGCAGTCTTTCGTTGGACGAGGAGGCTGATTAGTCACCCGCTGCAGATGAAGGTTACGTCCGGGAAAAAGTTTGCCGGGTTGCCGGTTAGTTCTTTAGCGTTCGTGGGCGCAACAACTTGACCTTCCCTGGGTTCTGTGAATACAGTCGACGTTATCTTGTGATCGCCGTTCGTTGATATTGTCCCCCTTATTATTAAGCGTCTCGGCGAGACACCTTACACAACATTGGCTTCCCGTGCTTCTTCTCGAGTGCTGACACATTCATCGTGATCAGGTACACCGAGTCCGCTCGCCTGATGACTGACGCCCTCGCCGAGGCCGTTTGTCACCTGGCTTCATTTGACGAGCGCGCTTCATTATGCGACACCTGAGGTATATAATCTGTTTGTTGTTTCCCCCAGGAATCCGTACACAAACTGAACGCATCGTCTTAACTACCGCGTCATCACAGCCAGACCATGTCCAGCCATACCTTTCGCGTTTTCAAGGGATCCAGTCAAGGCAAGATCGTGCAGTCGGAAACGCACAAAACACTCGCGGACGATGAAGTCCTAGTCCGAATCACGCACGCTGGCTTGTGCGGTACAGACCTCCATTACAAGCACGAGGACATGGTCCTTGGACACGAGGGCGTCGGCGTCGTCCAACAGGTCGGCTCCGCCGTGACGAACTTCAAAGTGTACGTACCACTTGGTTTCCGTGCTCACAACGCATGATAAGACGCGCTCATGCTCGGACGTGCTCAACAGGGGCGACCGTGCCGGCTGGGGTTTCCTCCACGACGCATGCCTCCAATGTAATGAGTGTCTAACCGGCAACGAGATCTTTTGCGCAGAGCGCAAGATATACTCGGAGAGCAACAAGGACCAGGGAAGCTTTGGCTCGCATGCCATCTGGAAGGCTGCCTTCTTGTTCCACATCCCCGACGCTATCTCCTCTTCGCAAGCAGCACCCTTGATGTGCGCGGGCGCGACGGTGTTTAGCGCGATGGAGATGCATGGGGTGCGCCCGACGGACCGCGTGGGTATCATAGGTATCGGGGGGCTGGGACACCTCGCGATCCAGCTCGCGGCGAAAATGGGCTGCGAAGTGGTCGTCTTTTCCGGATCGCCGGGGAAAGAGGCAGAGGCGAGAGCCCTGGGGGCAACCGAGTTCTACGTGACGCGAGATGCGGACGCGTTGAAGGACGTCAAGCCTATCGATCATCTCTACGTGACCACGTCGGTGCTGCCCGACTGGGGAAAGTGAGTCCGATGTGTGCTTTCTTGGGAGATATAGGGACTGATTTCTGAGGGGCGATTAGGTTCGTATCTGTGCTCGCGCCCCGCGCAGCGATTTATCCAATGACGGTCGCCTTTGATGACTTTTCGTTTCCCAGCTTACCTGCTCTGTTGAACGGGTATCGTATCCAGTGGACGATGTGCTCTTCGCGTGCTTTGCACAACAAGATGCTCAACTTCGTCGCACAGCATCACGTGCAGCCCATCGTGCAAGAGTTCCCGCTTAGCGTGGAGGGCATTGAAGAGGCTATGAAAAAACTTGACGATGGTGAAGTGAGGTACCGCGCTGTACTAGTTGCAGAGCTCGAGGACTCGGTTCAGTCCTCGTAACTTGCTCCAGCGTTTGGTTCAGCCATGACGACAGGCTGACTAGCATTCGATCAGACTTTGATACGGAATCGGGTTGTGTTGTTGAGTAATCTCTATTGGACACTAGTAGTCACACTACCATGGACGAGAAGTGTGCTCAGCGTAAAAAGGCTCATGAAACTCTTATCAAGATCGCGAGAAAATCTGCACTGGACGAGTCCAGGCAAATACTGACTTGCAGCCCAGACTCAATTAGACAGGATCAATGCCGTCGTGCCGACAGACATTGATAGTGAGGATCGCGGAGTTATTACAAGTTCAGCTCTGCTCGCTACCATGGACGACTCGGACACTCAGCGTCAGAAAGCTCATAAAACTCTGATCGACATCGCGGGTGTTTCCAAGAGACTCCACACTGAACTCGCCCGAGTAAATGGCAACTTGCAGCGAGTCAGTGCTCGGACTCGTTTAGACAAGATCTTCGTCGCTGCACAGTCCATACTTGCTAAATCACTGGATAATACCTGTGGAACCTCTCTCGACCCTCGGCTTGAAGACTGGCTCTGTAGCAAAGAACCTGACATGTGCTTGCATATATTGAGCGACATGGAAAGGTTGATCGCGACCGATCTAGGTGGAAGGACCTTCTGGGGTAAAGTCAGCAGTGCAGTACACTCCTTGCATACCGAGGGTAGAATGAACGAAGCAATCAAGTTGTTCAATGACCGGCAAGACTTCTTCCACTTCTTGCTCACGCCGGAGGTCTGGTATGGGTTCAGAGAATCTAACATCGCAGTGGTTCACCACCCTATCATCCAGGAACTGCGAGACGGGAGACCGACCGCAACAAGGAACCCGCGCCCCTGCCATCGTTGTCCCGAAAGTCGTAAACAAAGTCTCTTGTGAGGAACATGAGAGTGGGAGAGTTGATCGTACGTATGTCGTGGATCCATCAAGATCTTGACCCTGACACGGCCATCATATACTATCATGATTAAGCGGAAAAACTCGACTCTGTCCTGCAATGGTTGGATGGATTCAACTGCAATGAAAAACACGAATACCTTGTTTCTTTGCGTCAACCCGATACATGCGAGTGGCTGCCTCGGACGGATCACTACCAAGTGTGGAGGAACAGTGACAATTCCTTCCTGTGGTTACAAGGCAAAGGTACGAAATACTCGATGTTCTGTCTTTATCCTAATGGATTAATGGTCCCAGCTGGCGCCGGAAAGACAATACTAGCGTGCGTCAATGTGTGGTGCTTTTCACTGAGGTTGACCATTTTCACAGCGCTTCCGTGATCGAAGGGATTAGGGAAACGTTACAAGATGAAGAATTTATCGTCTTCTTTTACTGCGATTTCAGAGACGAACACACCACGAGCGCAGCAGCTGTCATGTGTTCCATCCTCTCCCAGCTTTTGCGCAAACTCCGCAATGGTACTGGACGGGATCTTATCCAACTAGTAAACGACATGGTCAACGGGAAAACCGAAGGTACTCTCGTCCTCAAGCAAGCCAGGAGTTTGGCTCCGTTCGTGTCTCGCGCTGCAAGACAACTTAGTCGACAACCTTTTGTAATCGTTGATGCTTTGGATGAATGCCAGGATGTCGAGAACCTCCTCCAAGTTGTCCGCGAGCTCACAAAGGACGGGATGCGACTATTCGTAACTGGCCGTCCACTCCAGACCATTACATACAAATTCCGTGACCTTCCTTCTATCTCAATGGACAGGATGGCCAAAGAAGTGTCTGTGGATATCAAGTTACATGTTACCAGATCGATTGATGGCGATCGGCGGCTAAGGATCCTCGAGGAAAAGTTGAAGACGGAGATCCTTAACACCTTGCGGGACAAAGCGGACGGGATGTTAGACCCATTATATATTGTGCATAACCCCGACACTCATGCTTGTGGTAATCTAGGTTCCGCTGGGTTCAGTGTCAAATTGATGCCCTTAAGAAATGTGCAACCACAAGAGATATCCGGTTAGCGCTTCGTAGCCTCCCGATCGGACTTGACGAAACCTACGAAAGAATTCTGCGTGCGATTGACCTGTATTCATCGGACGGAGAGATAGCCCTACGCGCATTGGTCTGGCTTGTAGCTGCATTACGACCCCTGCTTCTGGCTGAAATCATGGAGGCGCTCTCAGTTGATCTTCAAAGACGGAGGTTAGATCGTGAAATCGCTCCCGTGCATGAACATGCTTTGCTCGAGGCACTAGGCAGTCTCGTGGTGTATAATGAAGAGAGCGGTTTCATCAATTTATCACATTTTAGTGTCAAGGTAAGTCGTAAGCATATGGTCTATCTGTACTTCAAGTTGGGATTGATGGCTCATTTAGGAGTACCTCATTGGAGCGTCAAGCCTAAAGAATCTGTACAGGTATCATATCGATATGCAGATAGCCCATGCACAGGTGGCACTCCTTTGCATGTGTTATATTGCAGCCGTGATCAAGCATCGGGCACTTTCCAAGAACGAGACCACCTTAGAAGTCCCGTCTAATCAGCACACGGATATTGTCCCACTCTTGTCCAAGTCCCACCCCTTACTCCGTTATGCATTCAACCATGGTTTTCATCACATCCAGTTTCTAGAACCTAGAAATCGTGCAGTCATAGATGGAATGATATCTCTCCGATCAGACATCGAACGGCACCCTGTCGAGTGGCGGCTTATATCTAAACTGGCTACCTTGTCGCCACCCTACCCATCAAAATTACCACCTGCCGCACAGCACGACTTCATTATCTGCGTCCTAATATCATCGCTTCCCGAATCATTCCTTCGCGCCTTTCTTCGTCAAGCTCGCTTCAAAGCATTTGATGGGACAAGCCCACTCATATATGCCACCTACTTCCACAAAATTGAGCATGCTAGAACTATCCTCTCCCGCCGTGTTAGTCAAGTTAACACCTCCGGCTTGGATGTTGAATGTCCTTGCCAAGTACTCCCGCTCGAGGCAGCTCTCCATTATCAGCACCACGATCTCTTCGATCTGTTCCTGTTGGATTGGGGAGCTACTATTCCTCCACGGTTATTTTTCTCTGTCTTCTATAAAGGGTACCTTTGCTACAACCCGCGCGATGCCACCATACTCCTTCAATGTGATGAATTTGCAGAATGGGTAGTTGACGGCCATCACGGCCAATCACTTCTACATGCATTGGGCAACACCGGAGGGTTACTACGGCTCGCGAAATCCACGCCGGAGAAAGTGGTCGTCACTCTGTTACGAAGACTTTCTCAAGCAGTACCAAACTTTTTTGGGCCTGGTTCGCTGGAATTCGTGCTTGGAATCATCTTGGACGCGGAATCCAGAAAATCTTTTTCTGTGCTACAGCATTTATGCTCCCTTGATGTACCGATTCCTTCCAGGGCTTTGTCCATCGGGAGAACAGAACTGATACAAACGCTCACTCGTCACGGCCATGATGTGAATGCTATCATGACCCGTGGCAATGTCGCCTTATATCATGCTTTGGGGGAGTGCAAACATGGCTCCAGTTGCTGGACGTCTGATTGTAACTCCTGCTCACCATTTCTTCGAGCCATAAATCCAGATGTAAGTCAGATTTTATAAGCTAGTCTGCAGTATCTCATGATGCATGACTTTCGTTTCAGCGTGACGTCGCCCATGTACTCTTCGTTGGCAGAAAGGGCGTCGGAAAAAGTTCCCTTATCAACATGGTTCGGGCGGTCCCAGATCACTCACCTGGTTCTTCCCAAGTGACCAACGGGAGTACATCGCAGATTACTAGTCATGCTACCGTACTTGGATCCTGGCCCATTCAGCTCTGGGATACCCCAGGCTTCGATGAAGCACTGGATGGTCACTATGTCGGGACCAAGCTCAATGGCTGGCTTCTACAGGTCTCGTCGGGCCGCGACTCCAAAACCAATAACCGATTCCCGAGAGTTCAAGTTCAAGTTATCTGGTGCATGCGTGCTGCAGACATTGGCGATCCAGCCGTTTGGAAGCAATTTCAGGCTGCCCACGAAGAATGTCGCCGTCAATCAGTTATTTCTACTCTGCTCGTTAACCAGGTGCCCACCCATTCTTCAGGCGATTGGGAGGTGCAATGCAAAGACCAGCTGGAGAGGCTAGGTCTGTCGGCAGGGTCTGAATCTGGTCTTCTCAAGAGCGTGCGGAGTAACCGTGGAGTAGCTTCTCCCGAGTACAAAGATGATTCATTGACCCTCAGCAAGCACATCTACCGCCATGTGCAAGGGGGGCGCAAGACGGGCCTATTTGACGAGGTAGACGCGCTTTTGGGCAGAATATCGTAGTGAACTGATTGCATAATTCTAGCTTCCCCCACGAATTTTGCATGCGAGTCTTGACAAAGGGACGCCATATCGATGTGGTTGGGTGACTATCCACCCTGAGACTGGGCCGTACATCTGTAACCAAATTGTCCAACAATCGAATATTCCCAAACATCAACTCGAACATTCGGCCCAGTTCCATGGACTTCTGCATTCAACCAAAGTCACTTGTTATTGGAGAGATTGCAACCTATCCATGAACAAAGAGTCGATTATCAGACATGTTAAGGAGAGACATTTGGGAATCCGCAGAATCCACAGAATCATGATGGGCTGAATTGAAATTAGTAGCCACACCGCACTCATAATCAGTGATACAGTACTTACGGTTAGTGTCACCCGTGTCATTGATTGACCGTTTGGACTACTGAAATGTGTACTTACGTGATGATCGTTGGTCAACGGAATGGATTGACAGTGAAAATCAGTGTCAATGGATTTGTGCTCAAGTGAACATGGTCTCCGACCGCCGTGATTCGTTTTTTTCTCACAAGAATCTCATGGTTTCTGCAAACCGCTGTAATATGATGATAAGCGATTTTACTTCCCTCGGTGAGGAGGGCATTATCTACATCTCTTCACCCTTTCCTACAGGGATTCCAATATTCGAGTTCCACCCGAGAGTTCAGTTATATTGAAGGGAACATCAATACTGAACCTGGACCTGCTAAGGCATTGTTTTCTGCAGGTTTGTCCAAGAAAGTGTAGAACCCTCTGTGCTTAGCCTGCACCAGTATGGACTGATTTACTAACTTCTCAATGGGCTGACTGCATTAATACGATCTCAAAGCGTCCCTAAGGTAGCACCTTCATGAGGGGTTTTGGTTGCATGGCAAGCGTTCACACACCTGAGACTCCCCCGAATACCCATCTTGTCTGAGACAGTAATCTAGAGGTACCGTCCCCCTCTGACAAAGTCATTTCGAATCCCTTTGAGTTCCTCGATATCCCAGGCACTTCATTGTGCTCCCGAGACTAACGATGATGATAACAATGCTCGAATGCGAACGCTTATAAAACTGGAGGTGAGACGACGAACGGAAAGTTTCACGATCATATGGAGTACGCTGTATCTGATCAATCCACGGTACCTGGGTTACTGAACCACCCCCGGAGTGGAACACCGAGG